>JAPMLY010000855.1:57500-110000 GCA_026401115.1 Tetraselmis chui
TTCTTACGTGGGCAGCCTAATAGAAAGCTGCGCGATCGATAGCTTAAACCACAGTGGAGGAGCACATTGGGAAACACAATTACATATTGAAACTACCAACAAGAGTACGCTTACACTCAGTGTTTCGCGTTAACAGCTTACGACCATGCTCTAAAGCTTGGCTGCAATCAATTGTCCCGTTTATTGTTCCAAAAGGATATGACGAGGAGATGGACGTCTCCCACATCTCTGACGTGTGCTTCAAGTCGTTACCTGGACGTCGAGGAAAATATTTGCTCTTCATGACGCACTTCATTGATGACGGTATTCCACATGTATGGCACCGGCCGAACGAAGTACACCGAACCACGGCGTTACAAGATTTCTTGGAGACGCCCCAATGGCATAAATTTGCCAAAACTCAAGCGTACATCGGCTTCATGCACGCTCACCCAGCGCGCAATCCCGAGTCTCAGTAATTGCTACAATTAAGGAGCTTAGACCATGGAGGTCAACCTCGCGGCTTACCTTAAGATTTGTCAAGAGGGAGAGGGTACTAGTATAAGGAGTACAGTCATGCAATAGTACATTTCAAGATATTGTACATGTACTCATTACTAATTCCAATTCGTGCTTTCCATCGGAAGGACGTACAACGTGGGTACGTCGCTACTGCAATTTAGCGAGGGTATTGATGCGCAATGTACTACTTGTACCTCCCGGCACATACATGTACGCACAATAAATTGAACTAGCTAGACAACGCGTTGGACGAGGTTCCCAATGCTAATCGAAGTTCCCAATGTTTGGTGAACCGCGTCGCTAGCATGCTGACGACTCTTAGAGAGCCCTAGCACATAGTACGAGGACCAAGCGAGAGCAAGTGCAAGCTAGGTAGGCGAAAGGTATTTAAGCCTAGTGTAGTAGAGGGAGGTGAAAGAACCTCTTAACAACTCCTTTGTTCGATTACAATCCAATGTTTAACACTGAACAATAAAAAATCGTCGCATCTCTCCCTCCATATGCACTTCCACATGCAGTGACAGTAGCAAGCAAGCAAAACAACACAGATTTATGTCAGCATATAGATTTAAGAAAGCAAACTGCGACACTGACCCTCATGACAATCTCGTATCGAAAGCACTTCTTGACAGCACACGCATCCTTTCCCCAACTCCACTTGCACACTGTCCAATGGGTGCACCATCTCCTTCTCATCTACCGCATGAAATCACACACGACTACACGCCGCACCTCCACCTACCACTCACGCTCTTACCCTTGACCGACAACTACTACAACCAAACGCGCCACAACTCCCGGGGGAGGGGGGGAGTAAAAACCTCCAATTCCCTACGCAAATGTTGGATTTAGGCGGTTCACGGTCTAGCCGTGACTTATAACTTTCCTAAAGGGCATAGTTGGGAGGGCCTAGAGACAACAACCGGTTTAACCCGGTATATGTTGTAAACAATTTAAATTTCATTTTCCGGCCAATCACTAGGACAGTCGCCGCCACACCGTTCCGCCCCTCTCGCCGTGGTTGTCCTTCTCGCTAACGGTGTCGAACTTCCCCTTGGGTCGGCTCGACCTTAGGAGCGCCGATCGAGGGCTAGCGAGCGCCCTTCCCTAGCTTTCCGGTTGTCCGCCGCAAGCTCTTACACCCTCAACCCACCGCTGATCCGGCCGTACCCTCCTCGCCTTCCACACGCTCCTAAGATACATGCCTCACTCCCCCAAATAGGGCGGTATATGTGCGGTATCATGACTTGAAAAAATACTTGACGGCCCAAGCGAGTGATCTTGGCGTGGTAGCGTACATTGACATTTTGAAAACCCCTCCGTACATGAATTTCCCGACAATTGTCGACCACGCGGAACGCACTTGACGGCTCACTCCACATGCCCCCCTACCGCGACATACTTGGTACGGCAATGAGGTTACCAACACCAACTACACGGAGGTGGGGGTGAATGCCGACGGGAGTGCGAGCGTACCGTTCTCCGGGGCCGCCAGCGTTGCGTCGCCGGCGGGGGCCCGGGCAACAAAGAAGTTGTGGCTCGGTATGCAAAGTCCAACGGAAATATTCACAATTCGGTTCGTGCCGGTACCCCATGCGTTCACCCGGCTGCTGAGTTACGAGCATTACTTCCATTAGAAATAGCACCATGCGGGCGAGCCTTACGTGTTGTGACTCGTTTTTATACTGTCTGATTTTCTTTGAAGTCGGGAATACGGGACCGTTGGCAACTCTCACGACTGAGCTTCTCGGATTGCTTGTAATTTGGTGGTTGTTCTCTAATTCCTAAAATTGCGTGCTCCTTATTGTGCCCGATTTCTTTGCTGCGAACCGAATGCGCACATGAAACTCTTTTACTTTTCGTCCGTCAATTGCACGGTACGCTTATGTTTCTTTATGCCATCTTCTACATACATACATGTGCGCGCGTTCATGGGCTCTCATATGAAATGAAATGAAATTGTTTAAAACAATCACCGAGTTAACGGCTCTTGTCTCCGGACGCCCCTTGTGATGAACCTATTGGAGGTATCTTCGATACTTAATAAGGGTTTACGCCACCTAACCACTCATCCCAATATCTCCATTGGCAATAACAACACCATCTAAATCATGCCAGTAAATAGTAAGTCCATACAAGTATGAAATATAATTTGTGGCTAGTCTCCATGATGTGTGGCTTGCTCCATCCGCGCGAGGGTGTTGATCAGCCAAACTAGTCAGCCTAAGCTCGTCGCGACGGGCCTACCTGACCTTTTCTCTTGTGCGACTCCGGTCTTGCCGGAGCTAGGGGGGGAAGGCATGCGAAACCCCCCTCGCACAAGTCGTCGACGGTCCCGTTGTTTTCCCCTATCCACAAACTCTCTCGTCCGAGATAATCGGTGCTCCTCCCGTCGCAACTCGCCTCCTGGCCTAGACATTCCTTCTCCTTCGGGCGCTGAGAAGAAAGGAAGTCCATAGCCCCAAACGGCTCATGCCTCCGCGCCAGATTTCATCCTTTCTCGGGTCCGTCTCCGTATGTTTTCCAACACCTATATGATCGTGTAGAATCCGCCCGTACCCCCCCTCCCCTCCCCCCCCGGTGGTTGACGATGTGAGGGGGGCGGCTTTATAAGCATAGTGCCGTTGCGATAATCCTCTAGGCACCATGCGTGAGGCAGCATGTCGATAACTAGGTACCGACTTGGGGAGGGGTCGATCGAACTCGCGGATCGAGGCGCCGTTAATCAAAAAGTGTCGAGTACGGGAATGCTTATTTGAAAACCCTCCGTACCGGGTTTTTCCGGCGGCGGCGGTCGATTATGTGGACCTCCGCCGCTAGACCGTGTCGCCCATCCGGTTGTGACACTCCTCCGGCCTGCATAGCTTCTCGCCTCGCCCCCAAGGGAGAATCGAGACTCACATGGATGGTCAATTGTTACCGAACGCCCTGCCCTGGCGCTGCTTCCCGGTTGTCCGCCGCCAACTCCAACGCCCGCCGCCAACTCAGATCCACCCGTACCCCCCTCGCCGCCAAAAAGCTCATGATATATAGGTCCCGCCCGTGGACATGAGAGCAATCGAGGAGTATCTAGCCTCGAAAAGAAATACCGGACTAGTCGAGGGGAGATCTCGACGGTGGTGTGCATATACTATTTTTGAAAGCCCTACGTACTGAGACTTCCCGACAACTAGTGATCCGCGTATCGCAGCCGCCGAATTTCACCCCGCCTAGCCCCCAACCGTGCCAAGCATGGCACGGCGATAGGGTTACAAGCGCCCACCACGAGGCATGTGTTGGGGATGAGTGCCGACGGGCATGCGAGTGCACCACCCTCCGGGGCCGCCGCCTTTGCGCCGTCGGCGGGCGCGTGGGCTCTTATACTTAAAACATGTCTCGGTCGGATTTATGGCACACTTCGTTCTTACCTCCGTGATGTTGGGGAGGGTGGCTGCGCAAATACTCTTGTTTGCTTCCAAGCTGCTACTCATTTCATTCGAAGTTTTCATTCATATTGCGCTTTACTATTTCATTCTTACTTCTTGGTTTGATTGGTGGAATGGTCTCATCTTCCGCGGATGGTGGCAAAGTTCACTTAAGAACCGGCCTTAGATTGGTGGAATGGTGGTCTCACCAATTATATTTTGTAAAATAATTTTGCCTTGAACGGGGACTCCACTTGCAGTACCAGTACAGCACGGGTAGTGGTACGGTACCTGGGATTTGCTGCCCGCCGCGGGAGGACGCGGCGCGGGTCAGTAGTACCTCAAGCGGTATTATATGGTCATATTAGTAATATAGAGGTTTGAATTACAGGGCTAAATTACGAAGTAACCGGCGTTACCTCCGTTACATGCGTTACCTCCGACGCTACATCTCCCTAACGGTTCAAGCGCCCAAGCGCGCACGGACAGTAAAATGTCCGCACCCTATATAACACACCAGCAGCGATTGTGTGTCCACCTTCTGCCTTTTGCGAGAGCTATCGCTCACGCAAACGGCATCGTGGCTCTTGCTAGCCACGCAAGGTGTTGATCACTGAGTCTCCTGCACGACGCACGAAAACACACTCCGTCAGTCCAAATGGCAGACCGCCTGGTATTGCCTACTGACCTCTACGTTGCGCCCGGTGACGCGCCGGAACAGCAGCCAGACCAGCTGCAATTGCTAACACAGATTGTGCAGCAGTTAGCAGCCCAGGTCGAAACTCTCTCCGTCGCAACCGCGTCAACAAAACCAACTACTTCAGCCATCCCCACAGCCGACTCCGACAGCGCTGCGGGTGGACGACTCGAGCTCGACGCTCTACCAGCTGACAGTAAAACCAACCCTCTAGAGTACATCGACCCTAGAGAGTGGTCAGAATTCGCGTCCCGTACGTTCGCGGACTGCCTACCCCCATCTGGCACAACAGCCCCGTGCCTGTGGAACCCTCGACACGACGAGGCCGACAAATTTTTTACGGACAACGCGAGAATTTCTTCCCGCGACGAGTATCGACACCTGCTCTGCTATGGTGTGTTTACGGCCGCCGTTAACGCGGCACTCGAAACTGCTATGGAAACGCTTCGCTCGGTCACCTCTACCCCCGACGAAACAACCTACGCCTACTCCCTCGTCGACGCAGCGCTACGTACTAATCAAGCAGTGGCCTCAGCGGGGGAAGCGCGACTCACCTACATCAGACGCTTCAAGGCCAAGAAGATTCTCACCGGAGAAGAACGCGTCGCGGAGCGTCTCGTCTACTCACGATGCTTCGACACTGTCGCCTCCGATCGTGGAGGCAACGTCGTCGACGGACTCCTGGCAGCCCTGGAGGACAAACGACTCGAAGTCAGCATCACAGCAGCTGCAAAAGCGCAAGCAGCTGCCCAGTTCAAGGCCGACAAGCCTAGACCAGACAAACCGGACAGGCCGAACGATAAGCCGGACAAGCCGGACAAAACCAAGGCCAAGCCAAAGGACCGCACGAGCGGCCGCCCCCTCCCCCCTACCGACAAGGCACACAAGAAGACCGAGGGCGACAAGGACGAATGACGGGGTGACCCGCCGCGCCGATTCCTGCAACCCAGATTCAAACTACATGCGTCATCGCGTGCGGCGAAACTGGCAAGCCTGGAAAGATATCGGCGCGAGCGGACAAGTCTTACGGTGGATCCGGGAGGGCGTTACTATTCCCTTCCTAAACAACCGACCCCCACCCCCGTTCAACCAAGGTACTTCACTGCTGGACGCTACCCCCGAGCAGCTCACCTTTGTCGAGGCCGAGCTTGCGCGCTTCGTGGAGACGGGAGCCTGGGAACGCACCACCTGCAGCAAGTACGTGTCAAGACTCTTCTTAGTCGCCAAGCCCGGCCACAATCAGTGGCGTTTTATCGTCGACCTACGACACCTGAACAGCTTCTGCGTCAGAAAGCGACTACGGATGGAGTCTTTGCTAGGCGTTCGTCATCTGACTCGGAAGGGCGACTACATGTTCTCGTTCGACCTAAAAGACGGGTTCTACGCGCTGGGCATCGTGCCAGAGCAGCGCGACTATCTAACCGTAAACGTTCGCGGCCAGCTGTACCGACTAGCTGGACTCCCGATGGGCTGGTCGCTCAGCCCTTACCACTTCTGCGCGTTCACGGACACATTCGTACGACACCTCCGTCAACCAGACCCCGGTGGGTTTACAACACAGAACGGGAAGCCTACACAACCCGACAGCGACAGACCAAGCAAGCGCTTCCTCCGACACACGCGGTGGCGCGGAGCCAAAATCTTACCTTACGTGGACGACTTTCTCCTCTTCGCCGCCACTCGTGCTCTCGCTCTCTCGCTCAGGCAGCGCGTCGACCGCCTCCTCACCAATCTCGGCCTTCTCCGCCACCCCTCCAAGGGTTTTTGGGAGCCGACGCAATACGGCCACCACCTGGGCATCGACATCGACACAGCTTCAGGTTACTTCTTCGCCCCGGTGGAAAAGCTACAGAAGCTCGCAAGACAAGCTCGTCACCTACTGCAACGTGCAACCCGAAACTGCAGATGGCTCCCTGTCAAGGAACTACAGTCATTCGCGGGTCAGGCGCAGTACCTTTTTCTGGCAATTCCAGCGGCAAGATTCTTCCTCCGCGAACTGCACTCCGTACTCGGCGACAAGTGGGGAGGCCGCGTCCGTCTCTCTCCGCAGCTCAGTCGAGATCTACAGTGGTGGACACAAGTACCCAGTCACGCCAACGGCAAGAACATACACCGCCCGGTCGAGTCAGCCTACATCCACTGCGACAGTTCGGGGTATGGATGGGGGGCAGTCCTGAACGGCAGACTCGAAGCCCGCGGCTTCTGGGGAATACAGGACGAACAGCAGCACATTACCTGGAAAGAACTGAAGGCCGTCCGTCTGGCCGTCCTCAGCTTCTTGCCACACCTGGCTGGCCGCAACGTCCTCCTCCACGAAGACAACCAGGCGGTCTGCCACGTCCTGACCGGCCTGACGTCCCGCTCCCCGGAGATGATGAACGAATTACGCCGGTTATGGTACCTGTTGGACACCAACAACATCCACATCAGGCCCAGATACATCCGTTCTGCGGCAAACACGTGGGCAGACAAGCTCAGCCGACACCTCGACAGCGACGACTGGCAACTCGACCCCGCGGTGTTCCACGAAATGGACACACACTTCGGCCCGCACACAATCGACCGGTTTGCGTCGGCTCTCAACACGCTACTGCCCCGCTACAACGCGAACTGGCTAGACCCATCGTGCGAAGCCGTGGACGCCCTTCACCTCGCCGATGCGAATTGGAGAGCAGAAAACAACTGGTGCAACCCGCCATGGCCCCTGCTACCCGACCTCGCCCAGAAACTACAGCAGAGCGGCGCAGCAGCCACGGTGGTCGCCCCCCGGTGGCAAGGGAAAGCGTGGCATCAGGCCCTTACCGAATTGGCGTGCCACGAGACGGTCCTTCCGGCCCGACCTCACTTGTTCCGTCCCGGGCGGCGGCACGGACGCGGTACAGTCGGCAAGCCTCATTGGCCCGTCACTGTATTCCGGATTCCCTCCCGGCCTGGTTGTACCTCCGCCGGGGCGCTGTCAGTGCTACACTGACCCTGTTCAACACACGGCACATCAGGCCAGCAGTCCAAGCCTACCCCACCAGACCAGCAAAGGTCCGCTACAAGGTGGAGGTGGCAGGCTGCAACAACCCGTGGGCCGCCTCGATGCGCCCCTACATGCAACGTCTACTGGGCACTGACAGCCTTGGAGCAAAAACGCTCGAATTGCTGACCGCCGCTTGGGCGAAGAGCACGTCCGACACGTACAACAGCGCAATCAAGCCTTACTTCCAGTTCTGCGAGGAGCAAGGCCTACCGCCGCTGGCAGCAACAACTGCTACCATGGCCCGCTACATTGCATGGATCGGAGAACGTGGCACCATTAAGGCTACTAGTCTACAGCCTTACCTTTCAGCCGTAAACGGGTTTTTCAAGGACCACGGCGCAGAACCAGTCGCACAAGGCGAATTGGTCGCCAAGGTCCGGCGGGGTCTCGCTGCGTCCCAAGTTTCCCTCCAGCCCAGCCGCACACGCCTGTACCTCCCAGCCCGGATTCTTGTCTCATCGCTACGCCTGGCCAAGGACCTCCGCACACAGCTGACAGACACTTGGACTCAGGCTCAAGCAGAACTCATTCTGCTGTTCCGAGCGTGTCTAGCGACGGTGCTCCTGGCCACATTTTTTTGTCGAGGTGGAGCGGGAGTTGAGTGCCGGTCTGGAGACCTGTTGTGTACTCCGACCGGCGGAATCCTCCTATACCACGGAACGAGAAAAGGTCAACGGGGTACTTCCACGGAGCGAAAACTCCTCTGTGAGCTCCCGGCCTCGGCTCACCCGGACATGGCGAAACTACTACAGTACTTCGACGCTGCCCGTACCAGGTTCTCCGCCGGGAAGATTCCGGACAGACGATGGGCTATTAGTGTACGCGAGCCTACGACAAACTGGACTGCGGACACCCTGACTGCTTGGCTACAACGCGTACTTTGTGCAGTACACGAACAACCTCCGGACGGTTTCGCGTGGACTTCGCACTCCCTCCGAAAGGGTGCAGCTACTGCTGCGTACAGTATCGGTACCCCAATGCAGAAGATCAAGTTCTTCGGCGGTTGGGCGCGAGAGTCGGACGTAGTCCTCGACTACATCGACCCAACAGTGCTCCCGTGCCCGGGAGCTTGGCAACTCTTTGGGTGGATGACCCCTGGCGGGCCCCCACCCAACGTCACACGCCAGTCGGCGACAGATGGCATAAGTGAGCCCCAACACAGCTTAAATGGTCATATTAGTAATATAGAGGTTTGAATTACAGGGCTAAATTACGAAGTAACCGGCGTTACCTCCGTTACATGCGTTACCTCCGACGCTACATCTCCCTAACGGTTCAAGCGCCCAAGCGCGCACGGACAGTAAAATGTCCGCACCCTATATAACACACCAGCAGCGATTGTGTGTCCACCTTCTGCCTTTTGCGAGAGCTATCGCTCACGCAAACCCACCCACCCGATTCCCTCTCACATTGCGTGTAGGGTGGCCCAAGGGCCACCAAATCCAAATTCTGTAAGTGATCCACATCTTTGGCATAAGTGAGAAGCCGTCGAATGTTTTGACGTTAAATACGGAAAGATGCGCGTTAAGTTTTGTTTGGGAGCGGCACGCGGGAGCAGGCCTGCCCCGTCCCGACGCCGGGCGACGCGGGTATAAGAGGCAGCGGCCACCGGAGGCGCGGGCAGTCAAACCTCAGAGAGCGCGTCCTCGATACGTCGTTCTTTGCAGACAGACCGAGCCTTCAGATTCCCCCTGCGACCGCCAATCCACGCCCCACCAAGTCAACACTATGCGTGAAGTTATCTCTATCCACATCGGCCAGGCCGGCATCCAGACCGGCAATGCGTGCTGGGAGCTGTACTGCCTGGAGCACGGCATTCAGGTGCGACTCATCTGGACTGGACCCTTCACGGACCCGTCAACTACGAGGTCATCTTTTTCCCGGAGCCGGGCTCGCCCCTCCGCTGCTTCAATATTACAAGCTCTCTTCGCGCTTTGTATATTTTTCGAATCATCATTGTCTTTGTCATTGTCTCCCGAGTCTCAATAAATCCTCTAGAACTTTCCGGTCTCATATTTTTCCGCTCTCAGCCCTTCAGACTAGGATCTATTTTCCGTACTTCCAAGCAAGTCACCAACTAATCTCATTGACGCACTGCAATTTGGCTGCCGACCCGACCCGTGCCAAGAAACCGCATATCGCATATGGCTTTTTTTGAGTGATTCCTGCCCGGTGGTGTCTGTGTCTGATGTTCTATATTCAAGATTTCGTTCGTCGTCCCGAGGTCGCGTTATCCTCCCTTCAAAGGTGCACCAGTCCTTCGCTCTCGCACTGAAAACATTTAGACAGATGGCGTGACCTCTCGAGTTTGTTTATGACACGGAAGGACTGTTCTTTGAGCAGCGATAGCTGGTGCTCGGAAATACGCTTTAGTTGTTGTGTTCAGTCGCTTCGAATTTCACACATTTTCTTTTGTCACGCGACTGTTCGATAGACTCGCTGCTGAGCAGGACTTGGACATTCCTTACTCAGTTCTGTTCGTCTACCTTTCTAATAATCAGTATCGCACTTTGACATGCGCCTGATTTTGTTTAGTGATGACTGCTGAATTGCGGAATTTTTGTGCCGACAGCCCGATGGACAGATGCCCAGCGACAAGACCATTGGCGGCGGCGACGACGCCTTCAACACCTTTTTCTCCGAGACTGGTGCCGGCAAGCATGTCCCTCGCGCTGTGTTCATCGACCTGGAGCCTACTGTCATCGATGAGGTCCGTACCGGCACCTACCGTCAGCTGTTTCACCCTGAGCAGCTGATCTCCGGAAAGGAAGACGCGGCGAATAATTTCGCGCGCGGCCACTACACCATTGGAAAGGAGATAGTCGACCTGTGCCTCGACCGTATCCGCAAGCTCTCCGACAACTGCACCGGCCTCCAGGGTTTCCTGGTCTTCAATGCTGTCGGTGGTGGAACCGGCTCTGGCCTGGGCTCACTCCTCCTGGAGCGCCTGTCTGTCGACTACGGCAAAAAGTCCAAGCTCGGCTTCACCATTTACCCCTCCCCTCAGGTCTCCACCGCCGTGGTCGAGCCCTACAACTCCGTCCTGTCCACCCACTCGCTGCTAGAGCACACTGACGTCGCCGTCATGCTCGACAATGAGGCGGTTTACGACATTTGCCGCCGATCTCTCGACATCGAGCGCCCAACCTACACAAACCTGAACCGCCTCATCGCGCAAGTGATCTCCTCTCTGACCGCTTCTCTCCGTTTTGACGGCGCGCTCAACGTGGACGTGACTGAGTTCCAGACCAACCTGGTCCCCTACCCTCGCATCCATTTCATGCTTTCATCCTATGCCCCCGTTATCTCCGCCGAGAAGGCCTACCACGAGCAGCTCTCCGTGGCGGAGATCACCAACAGCTCCTTTGAGCCCGCGTCCATGATGGCGAAGTGCGACCCGCGTCACGGAAAGTACATGGCGTGCTGTCTCATGTACCGCGGCGACGTCGTCCCCAAGGACGTCAACGCCGCCGTCGCGACCATCAAGACCAAGCGCACCATCCAGTTCGTGGACTGGTGCCCCACTGGATTCAAGTGTGGCATTAACTACCAGCCGCCCACCGTGGTGCCCGGTGGTGATCTCGCTAAGGTTCAGCGCGCCGTGTGCATGATCTCCAACTCAACCGCCATCGCCGAGGTTTTCTCCCGCCTGGATCACAAGTTTGATCTGATGTACGCCAAGCGCGCCTTCGTGCACTGGTACGTCGGCGAGGGTATGGAGGAGGGCGAGTTTTCCGAGGCCCGCGAGGATCTGGCTGCCCTGGAGAAGGATTACGAGGAGGTTGGCGCCGAGTCCGCTGAGGGCGACGGCGAGGAGGAGGGCGAGGAGTATTAGGCGGCATACCACTACTGGCAGAAGACCTAGAGAGCAATGCCATATGACTTAAGGACAAGACCTGCTGTGTTGTCCCTTGACAACTGTAGCATTCCTGTAAAGCATCCGGTCGCTCCTTTTTTACTCGTCTAATTTATTTTGCAATTTTATCTTGATATATATAGCACATTTTACCGTCAAGCATCTGAATCAGTGCGATATGTGGAGAGCCTACTCGCCACTCTGTCCCTTCCTTTGCAATTAATCCCTCGCCAAGAAATATTTTCCACTCTTGATCTTGATATATATAGCACATAATTACCGTCAAGCATCTGAATCAGTGCGATATGTGGAGAGCCTACTCGCCACTCTGTCCCTTCCTTTGCAATTCATCCCTCGCCAAGAAATATTTTCCACTCTTTCTCTATTATTGTCCTATCCAGAGTCGAGTTTTTTTTCTCGCGTCGCCCGCGAGTCAGTTGTCTAGCATGTATTCCTTCCGCATCATGCATCTAAGGAATCAGGCACGACAATCGCGGATGTAAAAGCAATTCATTCATCAATCAATCGAGCGCCATCGAATCACCCGCAGATCGCTGATGCCGTCCCGATAGATCAGAAGATGCAGTTGAGAATAAAAGAATGATGTCGATTATTTAAAGTCAGGTGTGATGAAGATGAGGATGCTGCTTTTCTTGTAAGAAATTGTGAGCCCACTCGAATAAATAAGACGAGGATGGGCGGTGTTCTCCCTAAAGCGCGGGTTCCCGTATTAAGGCGAAAGTGCAAGGTGTTTTCCGATTGCTATGTATTAGTTGCTATCATTTAATTGGAATTTAAGGAACATTGTTTATGATATTTTACTAAGTGTTGACCAATCGCACACTGTCCCGCCCCAGTGCAAGACACGAAGCTCCGAAATATTCGACTCGCAATATTTTTTGGAGTCTTATTATCTCAGAATAACAAACAGTGAGTATCAGGCCCGCAAGAATTTCCGATTCCAATGTATAATTGGTACAAAAGCCAAACACGCGATAAATAATATTTGATAAGAGCAGTCACATAATAGACGAGCGCCTCAACCGGTAGTCGAATTTCCTCCCTCGCGCACGCACGCGTAGCTTCTGATGATGGTGACAAGTAATCCTTCTACGCAACCGGGAATTGTCTCATGGCTCTCCAGCCTCAACATGTGCGCCTAATTTAATTTCATGAGTCAAGTTGGCGTGGCAAAAAATGTGAAGGGTGAAACTTGTGGCGTCGAGTATACACTCGAGCCGTTGCCAAGTTCTTCAGTTGTATATGTACGTGAAAACTCCCATATAATGATGACGTAGCTATATTATACACCCGCCATACATTTGACTTAGTGACGGCTCTGGTCGTGCCGAAATGGGATGAAATTCACATCGAAAATTCAATATACACAATGAATTTTGCGCTCCACGAAACTGTGTTCCTCTCACTATTAGACATTTATTTTAGATAACATTACGCAAAACCATAATTGGAATTGCACGATATTCATTTGACTGCAGAAATGTGAATGTATTTTTTACGAGTTAAATAATGTTTGTTACTTTACCGCTTACAATATGCACGTTGGCGACTCATTCGAATATTGGGTATTAAGTCGAGCTATGGCCCGTTCGAAAACATTATTTACCTTGAACGTTTATGTTAGCGACAACCACATTAGTTGTAGACATTTTTCCACGGCGTTCTTTTATACAGGAAAAGCGTGCGCGCTAATTTTGTCCGGAATACAGGTACTTCTACCGTTTCCGACGCAGCAACAAACTACCGTACGCCCTCGCCGACCCTGTGGTCACCCCGGCCACGATTGTGGAGCGTCGAAAGAGACGTTGCCCTTCACAGCCAACACAACTTCAGCTCTATTCCAAATGCACTTGTTGTCGGTGGAATGGGGTCATTTGGTGATGTGACGGTTACACGGCAGTCGCTTGTGTCGCACGGGTGCGGCAAGGATGCTAGCGTCTCACCACCATCTTGATAACCACCCCCGCCCGCCCCGAACTGAATGGCAGAGCACTTGTCGGCCCTTCTGTCCGGAAAATGAGCAACAATGGTGGTTGAGGGAATATCTGAGGTGACTTTCAAAGCCGTTTTGCTGATAACATATCCAATCGTTCATACTCTGCGTGTATTTTGACAGGTGAAGCTCGAGAAAATACGTTGAGGCGGCTGAGCGGGGCGTTTTTGCTTGGCTCTATGCGAAAAATGCGTACTGTGTGTAAAGTCGTCACGACTTACCGCCGCCTTTTTCTGCGTAAATGTGGCAGGTCAACCGCCTATTATGGAGTGGCGACTGTTGGCGAGAGCATATTGATGTCGGCTGTGATTAAGACGCTTCAAAACGGCAGTCTTGGTCGGCTTAGCCCGACGGGAGGGCTACACCTCCCGGAGCGCTACCCCGTCACTACGTCTTCTAAGTTCGCATGGCCCTTTTCGACCCACTATGCCGAGCCCCAAGGAAATTTCAGGTGAGAAGCTTTAATTGAAACACGGCGCTAACTCCGATAAGATTTGGGAGTGACAGAGATGTCGGACGCGCTGCGGTCCGTCCCTATAGAGCTGCGATTGTACGACACCAACTCCAGCACCTAACACTTCACCACCATGACAGCACCAAAGCATATTGATATAACTATGTAATCATCATTTCTTTCAACATTTTGCGCATCCTTGCATACTCGGCCAGTTTCAACATGATTGCATCGGTCTTCTATTTGGGCATATGCGTGTGGTTGAGCACAAGGGGCGGATCATTGTGTGTGCATGCTTGTGTGCTTGTGTGATCAAATGAAATGACTTACTATCACTTAATAAACTCGATATATCATTCTATCAGCAAGTGTGAAATGAAGTAACAATGTGATTTTCTGTAATTTTGTTTACAAACAAATCCTTAATGACGAGATAGATAATAATATCAAAGGCAAGCAAGTGTGTGGCAGTGTGGCTGCTATGGACACGGGCGCCTCACACCTTATTTGTTGTCCAAGTTAATATCACTCGACAATGTTTGTATATACGCCAGTTTTACTTTCTTCTGTTGATCTTGATCTAACATTAATGTTAGCAGTGCGAAATCAAAGGCGGGGAAACTCTGAATGGATGATGAATATGGGATAGTTGCAAATATATTATTGTTGCACAATGCCACCTAAACGCACATGTTCCTCACATCATCCGCAGTGCTTGAATGGCTTTGGTTTATTGTTTAGTATCTTTTTCAGTATGTCGTCAACCTCCTGATCAATTGAAAATTATTCCCTATACTCATAAGCGTATACATGCATGTAAGCATCGAGAAACCCTTCCTACATAGTATGCCACAAAAAACTTACTAGTCGGACATGGGCCGAGGCTGTGCCAAAGTTGCACCGGTTTAGCAACATGTTGGAGAATACATGACATAGTAAGCGAGCAGGTGATGAAACAATTTTGCACATGGGATGTGCTCTATAATATGCAAGCTATAGACACAAAAAGGCATGTCATTTCCATTCCCAAGTGTACCAAGCCTTACGGACCCCGGCAATCAATTGTGACTTGCCCCTTCATTAGCGGTTGCCAACGCATTTCCAAGTTACGGCCGTTCGTTGCGCGTGGATCAGAAATGAGCGTCAAATCCCGTCTCACAATGCAATATTATAGTAAATACGTTGAAAGCAATAAATAAGAACTATCTTAATGTATAATACCAAGACATCCGAAGCAAAACCACGATGCAGTCATAAAAACCCTTGACGATATGTATCTAGATTGGGAGCCGTGAATTATAGAGCATAGAGAAGAGAATATGAATTATAGAGCATACACGACAAGAGAATATGGACACATACATATTAGCCCTTATTCTGACTATTGATTCCTATACATTGGCCCTATATTCATGAGTGCTTAAACTTCTGCTACAGATTATTGTGTCAAGAGGAGGCAGTTTTGCCCATTGCATGCACACCTCTTTTGAGCCTTGCGACAGGCTACAGTGTGACGAGTAAAGTCCTGCAACAGTACATTGCAGGACATTGTACAGGTACTCGTTACGGATACCAAATCGTGCTTTTCCAGAGGACGGACGTATACTCGTGGGTACGTCGCTACTGCAATATTGTAATGGTGCTGATGCTACAGTACGACCAGTACCTCCCGGTACGTACAGATATGCATAATTAATCTAACCAGCCAGATGACGCGCCAGAACGAGCTCTCCAATGCAGAAGGAGCCGCGTCGTGAGACCCAATGCTAGGCAGGCCGTGTCTCGAGGACAGATGACGACGGTTGAGCAGCACCAACGCCTGACACGTAAGCGAAGCTTGCAGGCGTAACTAGTCTGGGCTGAAACCTATTTAAGCCCAGTGCAGTAGAGGGAGGTGACAGAACCTTTTAACAATTCCTTTGTTCACTTACAACATCTACTGCCCAAGTACAGCAGTGAAACATTTTTCATCAATTGCCTCTCAACAACATCTTTTGCCATCTTGCAACAACAGAACTAGACAGATTAGAACAGATTTGTGCTAGCGTTTAGCTTTCAGAGGCTAACCGCCACAACAGCAAAACTATTTATGCTTTTCGTTTTATATTATTATATCACGCTTGGATAGCGAGAGCCACGACACATGACTGGAAGTTGCTCTAACCAAACATCCAGTGTATACTATGCTTTGCTCACAAGGTTAGTAGAGTCTGACGTGAATAAATGGTTACAAAGAAAATACGATACAACAGGAAAAGATAAATAGATCGAGTCCGCGCCAATGAATAAATAGGCCGTGGCGCATATTATGCCTTCCTTCTCTTCACGACTCCGTGTGTGCACAACGTTGCACGATGACCCCTGACCTCTCTCTTCATACCCACGGCCCCGCCTCGAATGCGAACATAAGCATAATAAAAGTTCATGCACTTGTCGAGCAAAGGAAGCGAATCTCGTTCCGCAACGTAAAAAATTATAGATTAACAACACTGCAAACCCCATTTTGGTGGGATCTCTAAAGGCCAGAAACGAGACACACGCGTGGAAGAAAAATTGTAAGATTATTTTCCGACAACCGCTGAGAACGCTCAGCCACTAAAAATGCAAGCATCGACACAATCAAGCCACTTTCAAATTTGAGAGAAATAGAAAATGTAAGTGATTTACAACATTTACCTGCAGCTGTCTATGGGCCATCACAACTAAGCCGTATACGAAACATACTAGTGGGGGCTAGAGCGTCGTCGCCTGTTCCGTCCTCTCCGTAGAATGTTGGGGTGTTTTACGTTGGTTCCCTCCCCCCCCAAAGGAGATGATATGTATGGTGTGAGCGGCGGCGTGTCAGGGGAAGGTGCATTTGTGAGGGCGCTTCGTCGTGCATACTCCCTTGCGTGTTTTGAGTCGGCATGTGAGGAGGAGGTGATGCAACAATTGTAGAGAGTGGATGTGGAGCTGGGACATGATGCGTGTAGTTTCGAGGCGTGATGTCGCGACTACTTTGTGTGGGGGGTCGGTGCGTAGGGTGATGAGCGATGTGAGGGATGGAATGGTAGATATGTGCGGGGTGCCGGTGGGATGCAAAGTGGGAGTGGGTAAATGCATTTAGCTTGGGAATTTTTGTTTCTGAGCCGAAATACTCACAATTTATTCACAAATGCCACACATGCACAATAGCGATCCCAACAGACCACGCCCCGGCGATCATGCATCGAAACGCGTCGAAATTCAAATTGTCAAAGAACAAAAACAATATTTTATTGGCGCATCTGACTACATGGTGGGTCCGGGGGAGTGATAACGAGCCGTTGTTTGCCGCGTTCGTACTGATCGCTAACATAATTACATTTCATTGCTGTTCGTAAGGTCGCCTGAAATCTCTTGAGTGGAGTCTTATCTAATTAGTGAAGGACGACCGGCGACGACAAAAACGCAGTTTGCTTGCGCACTTGACAATTGTTTACCATTTTGTAACGCTATGGTGCCAAATCCTAAGAACCTCTTCCGATGGGGCGAGCCTAATGGCCAACTCGAAAAACGACCACACAAACACACACCTACATACACACACACACACTCTCTCTCTCTCTCTCTCTCTCTCTCTCTCTCTCTCTCTCTCTCACACACACACACACACGCACATACACCATCAGTAACACCGTAACTCTCACAAACGCGCGCGCGCGCACACACACACACACTCACACCAACACACACAAACATACACCAACTTACTCGCGCATACAAACACTAACGCAAATACATATACACACACACCAACACACACAAACATAAACGCACAAGACCTCATCCACCAACACTCACAAACACCCCCCCCCCCCACACACAAACAGAAATGGACAAAACCCATACCTCAACACACATAAGCACACACAGAAACACACACACACACACACACGCACAACTTACACATAAATACTCTCACACAAATACACACACACACACACACACACACACACACACACACACGCACATACAATCACGCACACAGAAACACACGCGCTCGCGTACGCACACACACACACATACACTCTTTCACCTAACACATGCACACACACAAACACACAGGCACAGGCACAAACACACACGCATACGCACACAGACACACACACACACATACACTAAAATACCCATACACCAGTACACACCAACACACACCCAGAAACACGCACACACACACATAAACACTGACACAGTACACACGCACACACCCATACACACAGACAGAATCATACACACTAACACACACACACACACAAATGCACACAAACAGCGACACACACATGCACACAAACGCCGACTCACACAAACACACACAAACTCGCGCGCACGCACGCGGAAATTGACGTTGATTGCACCCGATACAAAGAAAATGGTCGACAATTGGTTTAGAAAGCATGATGTACTATGCCGCTAGATAGTCTGAATTCATTTACAGTGACATACACACACACACACACACACACACAACTTACACAAAAACACTCACACACAAACACACACATACACAAACACACACAAACACACACACACACACACACACACACACACGCACATACAATCACGCACACAGAAACACACGCGCGCGCGCACGCACACACACACATACACTATTTCACCTAACATATGCACACACACAAACATACAGGCACAGGCACAACCACACACGCATACGCACACAGAAAAACACACACACACACACACACACATACACACACACTCGCACCCCCCCCCTTATCCGACTTTTTCGCCCTCTTATTTCTACTCATTCCCCCCCTCCCGCCGGCTTGCCTCACTCCCCCCCCTTAATGTTCAACAGGAACAGAAAAGACATCTTTGAAGTGCCTCCTCCTCCTCCATCGCATCACCCAGCTGGGGTCCTGCCGTATATCTAGCCCCTATGTGGGTGCGACTGACATTTACAGCGCGTATAGCAAAATATTTGGAAATGATAAGGCAGAAAAGGGGCTTACCGGTATCCGTCGTCGCTGATTGACTGCCCATGCCGAGTGGTGTACAACTAATGGTTTTGAAACTCAGTCACTGTAAACGAATTCAGACTATCTAGCGGCATAGTACACAATGTTTTCTGAACCTAATATCGACCATTTTCTTTGTATCGGGTGCAATCAACGTCAATTTCCGCGTGCGTGCGCGCGAGTTTGTGTGTTTTTGTGTGGGTCGGTGTTTGTGTGTTTTTGTGTGTGTCGCTGTGTGTGTGCATGTGTGTGTGTGTGTTTGTGTGTATGATTCTGTCTGCGTGTATGGGTGTGTGCGTGTGTATGGGTGTTTTGTCAGTGTTTATGTGCGTGTGCGTGTTTCTAGGTGTGTGTTGGTGTGTATGGTGTATCGAGTGAAGGGGGTAGCTGGTGCTTTTAAGATCGTCATGGAAAAAAACCACAAGGGAGACGCAGGCAAATGCAGGAGCAGATGGCGTTACAGGGGCTATCAAAAACCACACTTGACCTACTTGACTACTGCGGTGACATGACGGCTAATGGCATGACCTGCACTATGTAGAAACAAGGTGGGGGAAAGGGGGCCACGGGGGTGGGATGGTAGAGCCGCTCACACGGCACACCACCTACCCTCCTGCTCCCTCATAATCCCGGCACGCAGCTGCACCCACAGCTAACACAAAGCCTCTCTTCCTCATCTTTTGATCAGATGAACAATTGACAAATCCCAAAACAGTCACACACGCAACGATGGGGACTTTATGCCGTAGTCAGCAGCTCGGCGCAGCCTCGCTTGCAGGTGACGGTCCAACAGATCTCCACGCCGCTCTCCTTCATCACGCACCGCTCTACTTCGCCACACTCGTGCTTGCTGCACCGCGACCGCCACTGCAGGCCGTCCTCCTCCTCCACAACACCCTCGGGGTCGCAGTAACAAAAGATGTCCCAACACTTGGGGCCAACGGGGGTGTCCACACACTGCGGAACCCACCCACAGTCGTCCTCCTTACACCGCTCATCCCTCCCAGGAGCCGCCCCAACCAACAACAGCCCCTCTCCCTCCCCCTCCTCTTCCCGCTTCTCCTCCCCGCGATGAGCGTCATTGGCGTCGCAGTAGCAAAAGATGTCCCAACATTGGGGGCCTGCGGGGGTGGGCACGCAATCCTGCACCCATCCACAGTCCTCGTCACGGCATCGATTGTCGCGATGTGGCTCCGCGTCCACCACTCCCTCCGCCTCCGCCTCCCTTTCTAGCTCGAGCTGCACGGCGTCGCTGGGGCTGCAGTAGCAGAAGATATCCCAGCACTGGCGCCCTGCTGGTGTGTCCACACAATCCGGCACCCATCCGCACTCCTCCGCACCGCAACGCTCATCCCTCCGCAGCGCCGCCTCGACCGCCTCTGCCGCTACCTCTGAATCCTCCTCGCCACCAACCACGTCCTCGCGGTGGCAGTGGCAGTACACGTTCCAGCAGACCTTTCCGATGTAGGTGTGCTTGCACCACCTGATCCACCCACACTCGTCCTCCCCGCACCGCCGGTCCTTGTGCACGCGGCGCTCACCCTCCTCCACCGCCGCGACCGTCACCGCCGGCGCATTGCCGTCCGCATCGTCATCCACACTGATCTCGGCCTGAGGGGAGGCACAGTCATCAGCCCGCCCGCCCTCACAGCACACACGCACACACACACACACACACAAGCGTACACACACACACACACACACACATACAGACACACACTCAAGCACATATACACTCTTCCCATAAAGTCCGTTACTAGCGGCACGCATTTAATTACCCGCCACGCACAGCCGCGATGGCCATGCAATTTGATTGGGGGGTAGAGTAATGACTTTCGAACAACACACCACGGCGCGTTGTTCACTGACGTGAGCACCTCTATCGGCACGCTCCGATTATTGTGGGCACACACGTTGGATTTGCGGCCGAAATTTTGCAGGCCGAAATTTGTGGATGTGCAGGTTATGCACGCCTCTATGCGTGGCTCGGTGCACGTAGTGTCGCGATAAGCCGGGAGAATACTCGACATTGGGCTTTCATCATGTTTGCACAATTGCACGAGTATCCGCCGAGTGTGTTGCGCCCGGCCGCCTACAGAGCGGCAATACCGGGAATGGCATATCGTGTGCACTAGGTTTTCTTGCCAAGTGCCCGAAAGTACAGCCAAGGAGCACGGGCTGGGGACCTATTGGGCTTGAGGGACGGTTGACTTGGAGTGTAAACACCCTAGCGCGCGGATCGCTGGCCTTTCAAGCTTTCGCATCGCCGGGCGTGAAATATGGCGGGGAGCTTTCAAAGTACCCTAGCACGGGCCTTGGTTTGGCACGCGGCAAATGGCACGGCACCATGCCAACATGGGGGATGAAATGGGTGACGCCGTGAATAAACGAAATATAGAGCGCTGATTGTTGAGCGTATTGGCGGAGCGGGTGTGCGGGTACCACCTGTCCAAGGGTACCGGTAGGCGTAAATTAAGTTGAAAACTTATATTTACTTGGGGGAAGGGCTTCCATTTGCAACTTGGTTTGCTCGAATCGGACACCGTACGGCAAAGATAGGCTTTCTTAAGCCTCCCAAGCTGTGGGTTTCCGGCCCCTATCCCACCCACGTCAAGCATCTTAACGGCACATGCCATCACACCCACGTGCTCCCATGTTTGCGGACAGCATGCTGGGACCATAAAAATCGCGTGTTGTGTCGCCGATTTCGGGAGTTTTCACGAGCCAAAGTGTGGAAAATCCGAATTCCGGGGCGCCCGAATCAGGGTATGCCCCGAAATCGGGGTTGACCCGCAAACCCTAATACGTAAGTTCGTAGCCGTGACGGGCCCCATTTGTGCCCCGCTTCCCCCTTTACTTCACCGTCAACACAACTTTCGGTCCGCCTTTTCAACGAGCTAAAGTACAGTTAAACCCTAGAAACCCTACATGATAAACACCCGCCCTACGCGAAAGGCCCTATTTCACTAGTAACGGACTTTATGGGAAGAGTGTACACACAATCAAGCACACACACCCACGCACACTCACTCACACTCACACACACACACACACACACACGCACACACGCACACACAGTGCTACGCATGTCGATTTTTCGTGTACGCTCAGAATTGACGCAGCAGCATTGCAGTCCAAACCCGCCCTCAGACATTATTAACTGCGCTTTAACTTAACAGCTATCATCGACTAGAGCATCACTCAAGGATACTCCTGTAAAGGATGGATGAAAGCACAGCCTGGTCTCACACTGGTTCAAATATCAGGGAGAGGAGCCACACCAATTGATTATACCTATTCATGCATAGCCGGTGCCAACCTGCCAACCTGACACTGCTGCCCACTAACCAGCATGCATGGGTTCCCTCTCGAGCATAAAACGCCACGCGTGGCTGCCAGGGAACACTGAGAGAGCTGTTCTAGCCCCTTGAATGTGGGTATTACTGGGTGGAGGTGAAGGGAAAGGGGGGGCTGAAGGGGCTCACCCCGTGGTCGCTGCCGCAGTAGCAGTAGATACTCCAACAGATACGGCCCACGTAAATGTCCTTGCACCGCTTCACCCACCCGCACTCGTCGATACGGCAGCGACGGTCACGGCCATGATCGTCGCGGTCGTGGTGGTGGCTGTGCTTGCGGCTGAGCTCGACCGTCGTCTCCGTCTCTGTCTCGGCTACGTCATCCGACTCAGCGCCGTCCGAAGAAAGCGCTAAAACCGCCGAGCGCTGCGACTCCCCCTCTCCCGGAGGCAGCCTGCAGGTTGACAACGCCAACAGTCATACTACACGGGACGCAAGTGGTGCCGCAGGGGCGCCGAGAGCACAGGGAAGCGCGCGAGAACGGGACTACGCCAGCTTTTGCGTTATTGCACGAATTAGAATATTTTTTACTTAAATATTAACACGTTCTAAACTGGCGGAGGTAGAATTGATTAGTTTGTTCCCCAAGATGGGGACGGCCAGCTCGGCGGGTGAGGTTTCACACTTTATTAAAAGCTGAAGAGATAGAATGAGGAAATAACAAGCCTCGTCGAGCACGGACACACTCGAGGCAGGGTGGTCGAAGCGCCTAGTACGCAGTGGATCGAGTGCTACGCGGTGCTGACGTTGACTTTTGCGGGTACGAGCAGAGTCTATCATCGGAGGACAGTACGGCACGGGTAATTTGTAGCCAGCCACGGACCCAGCCGGGTGGTGAGAGGAGAGGGCAAGCGCGGCGAGGTTCGCTTTAAGCATCGACACAACATTTTCGAGAATTTACTGGTCGCGAAAGGTACGACAACAAAGAAAGCTGGTGGGCGTGGATGAGTTCTGTGTCGGTTGACGAGAGTGTTAGCGTGGCGCGGCGCGACACTTGTTCCGCCGCCGCCCAATGCAGTAGAGACGTGGTTCACCGTTCACGTAACGCTACTCGAGAATGTTTCGTGACGCCAGAATATGCGCCTAGAAGCGCCACCCCCCCCCCCCCCCCCCCCCCCCCCCCCCGCACACGACGCGTTCAAGAGTATTGGCTCGCGACACATAGCACCGCTTTCCTCGACCCCAAGTGCGCCTTAGCCTTGGGTACGTATGGTGCTGCCCTCTCTCGGAAGAAGCCAAAAATATTCCGCCGCGTTACTCTTTATATTTTGCACCCCCGTACTTTATGATGAACATTCAGTGTGACAAATGACTTACAAGAAAAAGCAGTGGAGGCCACCAAGCAACAACATAAATGTGACGAGTACAGTCCTGCAACAGTACATTGCAGGTAATGGTGCTGATGCTACAGTACGACCAGTACCTCCCGGTACGTACAGATATGCATAATTAATCTAACTAGCCAGATGACGCGCCAGAACGAGCTCTCCAATGCAGAAGGAGCCGCGTCGTGAAACCCAATGCTAGGCAGGCCGCGTCTCGAGGCAGATGACGACGGTTGAACAGCACTAACGCCTGACACGTAAGCATAGCTTGCAGGCGTAACCAGTCTGGGCTGAAACCTATTTAAGCCCAGTGCAGTAGAGGGAGGTGACAGAACCTTTTAACAATTCCTTTGTTCATTTACAACATCTACTGCCCAAGTACAGCAGTGAAACATCTTTCATCAATTACCTCTCGACAACATCAATTGCAATCTTACGACACAGAGCTAGACAGACTAGAACAGATTTGTGCTAGCGTTTAGCTTTCAGAGGCTAACCGCCACACTGGTTTCGGAGCTCTTTGGTCGACGCACGCTTTCGTTCGCTTATTGAACTGCTCGACGTTGTTTGATTGAGTTGAGATGGCTTCTCTTGGACCTGGTCATTACGTGGTGTTGGTAATTCACGTTGGAGGAACTAAACGGTCGGATTTGAAGTTGGTGTTTCAGCGTGAGCCTCGTACTGGTAGAACTTGGTTCCCTGCTGGCTCTGTCTTACCCAACGAAGAGCCTGTCGACGCTGCTATTCGCGAATTACACGAGGAGACCGGTCTTGTTTTGACACCGGATGATTTGACGCTGTTGAGTGGTGAACCTGTGAACGTTACGCTACCTCAAGGACGACAGCTTGTTTCCGTGTACTCTGCGTCTATTCCTGTCCTGTTTGCTACGAGCAACTTACGTACACCTGCTCAGGTCGAGCAGGTTGTTTTGGAACAGTCGACAGTTAATCCGGATGGCACTTACGTCGTCCCGGAAATCATCAACACTGACGGTCTGACACTTACGCCTGCACAGACTGGGTTACTTCGTGCTGAGAAGCACAAGAGTGATTTACTTCACTTTGGTTACGTGACTCAGTGGGAATCTTTCTATCGAGCAATGACACAACATGTTCCAGTCATGCATGAAGACACGTCTATCCCGAGACAGCTCCACATGTACCCCCGGTTTACAACGGTCGACTCTGGTTCTGTCTGGCTGCTGATTGTTGGACACATCAACCGACTGACTGGAGTGGGACCTACAGATTTACGAGTGGGAATGCCGATGCCTACCCACAACTTGGCAGGACTATCAGTGACTCTTACGGAGACTCAGCGTAAGGCTGCCATTACTTCACCGTACCAGAATGGTCAAGACCCACCTGTACTGGAGGATTGGCTCGAAGCTCAGCCTCAGCGTTTTGTAATGCTTGGGATTGCAGCTGACTCGTACGATGCAGTGTTCTGGGTTACTTCACAGTTTTCTGGACTCCTTGGTGGATGGTGGTTGAACCGGAAAAATCATCCTCCAATTCCATCTACGTACAACGAGCTTGTTGCGGAGATACGCAAGTCTACGTTTCTTCCGAACATTCAGGATGACGCAATTAAAGCTTTGCTAAGTTTTACACAGAGCAACACGATGAGTTACGCGCTTTTTACTAAGAAGTACAACGACTACTTACGCCGTTCTCGTCAAGACCTGACAGCGGAGGTACAGTGTGTACGCTTCATTACTGGTCTTGCAAACGTGGACCTCCAGAGACTGGCTAGATCACACCGAGCGCAACTAGGTTACCAGATTACGCTCGCGGAGCTACAAAACTTTCTGAATGACGTCGTGACAGACTCGCCGGAATTAGGCAATGCAAGGTCTGCTGCTGGACCATCTACCCAATCCTCTCGCAAGCGCAACCTTGAAGACCCTTTTGAGGAAGCCTCTAACGTCTGGAAACGTAACAAGGGTGGCCGAGGACGAGGCCGCGGACGTGGACGTGGAGGTGGTAACAATGGTGGTCGTGGTGGCAACAATGGTGGACGTGGTCAACCATCCGGTCGCGAAGATTTTAATTCAATCGCAAATGCAATGACAGCTGAGGAGCGTAAGCGACACATGGACGAAGGACTTTGCTTCAAGTGCCACAAGAAGGGACACCGTTTGTTCCAATGCCCGGAGTTCAAAGGCAAGGCACCAATGCAACCTAAGAAGCAATGATGGTGGCAAGGCTGTTCTACAAATGAACTGGAGCAGCCGGCTACATCTACTGTTCATTCTGAGACACTGCTAGCGACAGAGGTCGTCGATAAACCTTCGGCATCTCCATCGACTACAGTTGCGACACCTGTAACGCAAGTAGCAGGTCGTCGTCGTCAGACTAAGCAGAGACAGAGTCGTAAACCTGTAACCAGACGTTCAGTTGATTGGAAACTGGTTGACTCAGTCTTTGACCCTCTGCATGCACGATTCAACTTCACGTTGGAAGGATGTGCTGATGATGAAGGTCTTAACTCGCACGGTGACTTACCTCACTGTTCGCCGAGTGACTCGATTCTAGACAGAGACTTAACAGGAGAGAGGGTGTTCATCAACCCACCCTGGGAGTTAGCTGAGCAGATTGCGCAGCATTTTGAGGATTGTCGTCGAACATCTCCGACATCTACGATGGCTGTATTTGTACTACCGAAGTGGGCGAAATTTACTCAGGTGACTAAGCACTGGAAACTCTATCAAGAATTCCCAGCAAGGACACAGCTTTTTACACGTCAGTCACTGGAGAATCCAGCGCAACAGGAGGTGGTTGCTCCAGCCCCTTGGCCTGTACAGCTGTGGTTAGTCGACGCAGATTGTGCGTTTAACGACTCACCAGAACCTACAGCACCTGATCAACCCGACTCGGTACCTGTACCAACAGACGACTCGGAACAGTCCATCGCTACGCTGCGACAATTTTCTTCGACAGCTACAGCCCTACTGACTGACCTCACGGAAGCTCGCCCGTTAATTCGAACTGAGCTGACTGTGAAAACTCCTGATGGCGGACACCACATTTCTGGATTAGTGGACTGTGCTGCGACACTTGATTTTGTGTCAGAGGACTTTGTACGACGCTTTGCTTTACAGACTCGGAAGTCTGCCAGTAAAACCCCAGTTCGACTCGCTAATGGACAACGAGTGACTTCTACGACAGTCTGCGACGTCACTTTTGAGCTGGCTCGACACGAGTTTCACCGGACTTTTTATGTCTTACGTGATTTACGCACAGCTGATTTAATCCTGGGTTTACCATGGCTTGATGACGAACAGGCCTCTTTACAATTTGGTACAACCAGAATTTTTACACTAATGGACGGCACAGCTGTGGAGACTACACTCGAGGAACGACGCCCTGAGTGTCTACTCCTGTCGTCTACGAAAGTTCAGAAGCTCATGCGCAAGACGCGCCGCAGCAGAGGACGTCATGCTGATTTTTACGTCATTGAACTTACGTCAGTCGCTGAACAAACGACAGACTTTCACACTGGAGAGGAACTAACAGCAGAACAACGTGATAACTTCCGGTCTTTACTCTTTGATGACTTCCCGGAGTTACTGCGACCTGTCGACTCTCCACCTGTAAGCCGACAGTGGGATCATCCCATTGAAACAATTGGCCCGATGCGACGTCAACGTCTGAACAGATTGTCACCCGCAGAGCGCGCTGAGCTTAATCGACAGCTTAAAGACGCAGTGGAAGCTGGGTTGATACGCCCCAGCTACAGTGAATTCGGCTCGCCAATTCTTTTTGTGCGAAAAGCTGATGGCTCGCTACGTCTTTGCATTGACTACCGCGGTCTTAACGAGGTTACGCGTAAAGATGCTTACCCGCTACCGCGTGTGGACGACACACTGGACGAACTTAAGGACGCGAACTTTTACACACACCTCGACCTCGCTTCTGGATTCTGGCAAGTTCGAGTGCGTGATCAGGACGTTCACAAGACGGCTTTTCAGACCCCTGATGGCTTAATGGAATGGGTCGCCATGCCGTTTGGCCTGTGTAATGCACCAGCTACATTTCAGAGGATGATGAACGACATACTTCGCGACTTTTTACATAAGTTCGTGACAGTCTACCTGGATGACGTCTGTATCTACAGTCGAACTCTGGAAGAGCACCTGGAGCACCTGCGTCTAGTGCTACAGCGATTCAAGGAGGAAGGGCTGAAATTGCGCCTTAAGAAATGCTTCTTCGGATTGCAAGAAATGGAGTATCTGGGCTACACTGTGTCAGCCGGAAAAATTTCGGTTTCCACAAAGAAAGTCGAGGCCGTTGCAGACTGGCCAGTGCCCAAGACGCAGAAGGAGGTTCGCAGTTTCGTACAGTTCTGCAACTTCTATGCGAGATTCATACACCATTTTAGCGACCTTACGGCTCCATTGACGGACTTACTGCGGAAGTCCCAGCCACAGAAGGTTACGCTGACGCCTGCCTGTTTGGAAGCCTTCGAGACTCTCAAGTTACGGCTCATTTCCGCGCCATGCCTGATCCTTCCGGAGGTCGGCTCGGACGCGACGTTCACCGTAGCTACAGATGCTTCCACAGTGGGGATTGCAGCAGTCCTGTTGCAAGACCAAGGAGGCGGTCTTCAACCAGTCTCTTACTGGGCGCGTAAGCTGAATCCAGCTGAGCGTGGTAACACTTACTCTGCGTACGACTTAGAAGCTTTGGCCGTATGCGAAGCTGTCAAGCATTGGAGGTGCTATCTTGAAGGCTGTTCTAAGTTCCTTGTCGTAACAGACCACGACACACTGCGGCACCTGCTCAGGCAACCGAACAACAGGCTGAACAAGCGGCAAGCAAGATACCTGCGGGATTTGCAACCGTTTGTGGGCTCGATGACACTTGCATATCGCAAGGGAGCTCTGAACGAAGCTGACCCGTTAAGCCGGCGACCAGACTTCGTACCTCAGGCCACAGTACCCTTATTTTGGGATGGCGAGGTTCCGTCAGATCGAGAATTACGACGGAAGTCCCAGCTGCTGTTTGAAGACGCACAGTTAAATTCACTGACTGTTGACGCGTTGCAGCTGAGCCCTGAGTTCGCTGATCTCATTCGCGAGGGGTTCTCACGAGATTCGTTTTATGGGGACGATGGTGAGTGGACAAGAGACAGCCGGATAGAAGCCAGAGACGGGTACTTTTGGCGTCTCAATCGCCTCTGTATTCCACAGAACTCTGAGCTCCGACTGAAATTGATCGCAGAGCTGCACGAAAGTTCGTCAGCCGGTCACAGAGGAGTTGCTAGCACTCTTGCTAAAGCACTCGACAGATTCTGGTGGAAACGAATCCGCCAAGATGTGAAAGATTTTTGTGAACGCTGCGTCGTGTGCCGACGAGCGAAGATTCGACCTCAGATGGCCGCGACTCTTTACCCGTTACCTGTTCCACCCAGACCGTGGCACACAGTTGGTCTTGACTACCTGACACACTTGCCTGAGAGCAACGGCTTTAACAGTGTGCTGATTGTAGTAGACCATCTAACTCGAATGGCCCATTTTCTGCCATGCACAGAGTCGATTACTGCCGAAGAAACTGCAACTTTGTTTTTACAGGGAGTCTACCGTTTACATGGACTGCCCCGAGTGCTGATCAGTGACCGCGACCCGAAATTTGTCAGCGCCTTCTGGCAGACATTGTGGAGACGCCTTGGAACGCGACTAAACATGTCTACCAGCCGACACCCAGAAACAGACGGACTGACAGAGCGCGTGAACAGCACGTTTCAGCAGCTTCTTCGTTGCTTCTGTTGCTATGATGGCTCCAACTGGTCGACACTTTTACCGCAAGTGGAGTTTGCGTACAACGCTTCGCGTGCACTTGGAATTGAGCACACGCCGTTCGAGGCTAACTTTGGTTTTTCTCCTGAGGAGCCTCCTGACCTGCTCTTCAGCATGCGACCATCGATTCCTTTTTCGCAAGACGCAACAGAACGGTTGAGATTGTTACAGGAAGTACACAGCTTGGTACGCTCAGTGTTACAACTACACAAGAACGAGATGCAAGCGCGCACAGAACCGTCTACAGCGCCACACTTCGCTAAGGGAGACAAGGTGTCAGTCGTCACAGCAAATCTTTTTCTGCGAGGACAGCCGAACAGGAAACTCAGAGACAGACAGCTTGGCCCTTTTTCAGTGGAGGAGCAGATTGGGAAACACAGTTACAGATTAAAACTTCCAGCGACAGTACGCTTACATCCTGTGTTCCACGTTAACAACTTAAGACCCTGCTCTACCGCTCTGCTACGGCCAGCTGTCCCGGTGACTGTCCCTGAAGGAGACGACGAGGAGTTTGACATCTCACACATCTCTGCTGTGTGCATCAAGTCGCTACCTGGGCGACGAGGCAAATATTTGCTCTTCATGACGCATTTCAGTGATGACGACATTCCACCTGTCTGGCACCGATTGAACGAGGTGCATCGAACAGTTGCGTTACAAGAATTCTTGGAGACGCCCCAATGGCGCAAGTTCGCCAAGACTCAGGCGTACATTGATTTTATGCACGCTCACCCAGCGCGCATTCCTGAGTCCCAGTAATTGCTTCAGTAAAGGAGCCAAGAACCACGGAGGTCTGCCTCGCGGCGACCTCATTGATCTGTCAAGAGGGGGAGGGTACGAGTGTGACGAGTACAGTCCTGCAACAGTACATTGCAGGACATTGTACAGGTACTCGTTACGAATTCCAATTCGTGCTTTTCCACAGGACGGACGTATACTCGTGGGTACGTCGCTACTGCAATATTGTAATGGTGCTGATGCTACAGTACGACCAGTACCTCCCGGTACGTACAGATATGCATAATTAATCTAACTAGCCAGATGACGCGCCAGAACGAGCTCTCCAATGCAGAAGGAGCCGCGTCGTGAAACCCAATGCTAGGCAGGCCGCGTCTCGAGGCAGATGACGACGGTTGAACAGCACTAACGCCTGACACGTAAGCATAGCTTGCAGGCGTAACCAGTCTGGGCTGAAACCTATTTAAGCCCAGTGCAGTAGAGGGAGGTGACAGAACCTTTTAACAATTCCTTTGTTCATTTACAACATCTACTGCCCAAGTACAGCAGTGAAACATCTTTCATCAATTACCTCTCGACAACATCAATTGCAATCTTACGACACAGAGCTAGACAGACTAGAATTATCGCCGATGTATCGATATTTGGGATGATATATCGATACATCGGGCTTAAATAATCAATATTTTACAATTGTTTTAATAATTGATGGCATTGATGCTAGCACTACTGCCATCGTGTCGATGTCGATGTCGCAACCTTTCACATCGATGGCACTATCACCAGGTGATGATGATACTATCGACGATGCATCGATGGGTGATCCCTAGCCTTAGCGCAAAGAACGAGAGTCAGTAGCATCCATGCCATGGAAGCGACGAACTACCACCAAAATAACCAGGCGATAAACCAACTCAGCCGCCATAGGCGCCAACCGGCCCCCATCCTCCATGACGAAGGGATAGTAGTCCTGGACAGATTGAACCGCACGCGTGCCAAGCAAAGCAAAAGTGCGGAGGTCCGCATCAAGTTTGCCATGTTGAGCTCCCAATGCAAGGCTGCGAGGGAGTGGGAGACGAGTACCTATACGATGAACATTGGTCGTGCATGTACACCTCCTCTACTACTGTAGAAATAACGAAAGAACAATATAAAGCATGGCGTAGTTGTACATGTGCACCTCCCGTCGTAGCAAAATGTCACCTATACATGTACTTAGCGATTTTATGGCCATATTCTGAAAAAAAAACTCTTAGAAGAAAAAGTTGCAGAGGGCACCAAGCAAAAAGAAGGAAAAACATGGGCCCGAAGAACAGGAAAACATGCCAGATAATCATCAGTGCCCTCCTTGAAAGCATCGCGGTAAGAGCCCAAAGTACCATGAAGAGAAGCAAACAGACGTTGCATGAACTCTCGCCGCACATCCCCCAAAAAACGCCGAAAAGGAACAAAAGTAGTTAGACGAACGAAATGTTACATACGGCCATAGCTATCAAAGCGCAAAGAACGAGAGTCAGTAGCACCCATGCCAAGGAAGCTACGAACTGCCCCCAAAATAACATGGCGATCAACCAACTCAGCCGCCACAGACGCCAACCGGCCCCCATCCTCCATGACGAAGGGATAATGGTCATGGACCGACTGAAAACCGAAGGCGTGCCAAGCAAAGTAGAAATGCGGAGGTCCGCATCAAGTTTGTCATGTTGAGCTCCCAATGCAAGACTGCCTCGGAGTAGGAGACGAGCACATATAAGAGGAACATTGGTATGTTCGTGCGAGCACTCGTAACCGTTACATCAACAACAAGATGACGGTGCGGAACCATTAAGTCTAGCCACACCACATCCCAATAACGATCTCGAGAAGCTCCCGACCGAATACGGCGGACCTCCAATCGCAAGTCCAGCCCCTTAGTAGCCCCCGCTTCTAGCATGAACTCTTCAAGCACGTGGAAAATCCGATCGTGGAGATGAATGACGCACAAAGAGCACGGGCACCGGGAGATGTGGTCCATAAGCATAGCAGCTGTGGACCTCTCACCCGACATAGAGGTGCCCAATACCGTCAACGAAGGTCCAGACCCACGAGACTCAGAGGGAGCCACATTGCACCGAGGGCACTTCCGAACATGAAAGGCGCGCTCCGCAGTGAGGCCAAGCACCCGGTGCGCACCCATCGTATAACAATCGGAGGCACCTTGAAATTGGACTCAAGTGAAGCGAAAAAGAGAGCCAAAGCCCCGCGACCCGTACCCAAAATCACCCTCATCTAGTCTGGTGGGGAAGGTCTGCAAAACGCCAAGAGGTCAAGGAAGGCCCGGGTACGAAGAATGCGCGAAATGCCCCATAGAATGTGGCCCCGGAATTTATGGTCATATTTACATTATATAGAGGTTTGAATTATACGGGGGGCGAGAATCGTCGGGCGTTGTCACGACATTACAATGTCTAACCGCTAGTTAAAGCATATCGCAGTGGTAAAACGCAGACATGCGCTACCCCTAAATGACGCGCCGACACATAGAGGTCGTCCACCTTCTGCCTTTACGCGAGCACAGCTCACGCGAGGGCATCTAGACTCTCTTAGTTTGGCAAGGCGAAGATCTCGCCTAGCAAATACACGGTGTAGCTACTCTCAAACCCCACTCGGCACAACTCACGGTCTACCACTTAAAATCATGATCGCCCCCGGCTACCGTGGCCATGTTATGATCACTCTTTCACACCATCTCCACATTATACAGCCACTAGCCGACGGAGTCCATCACGTCACGCGGCCACGCCCCGCCCAACCTTCGTTGCCTTGTCCGAGTCCAGCGCGACGCCGACACCTTATTCCACCAAATCCCCGCCCCGACTCTCACCAACCCCATCGCCACCACACTGAGAGACCACTACACCCAACAAGACTCCACACTCATCTCCTCACTCCGCGATAGAGCCACTCACATCACTAACCCACACACCTACAAGCAAGCACATTGCGACTTCCCCCGCCACACACACGAGTATTACTATCCCGACTCACCCCCTCTCGAAAACTCCATCACCACATGGCCCCAACTCCTCCTCCGCGCCTCCAACTCCTCCATTCTCATCAAACACAACAAAACCATCTCCACCCTCTAAGACACAACCGACCTCATCCCCATCCCCGTCCGTCTCCTAACAGCCGTCCTCACAGAACCCCTCGACACCATCCACAATCGCATCCCCGTCCCCCGACACAATCCTAAAAAGCCACCCCACACGGTCGTACCTCATGGCTCCCCCTCCTCCTCCCCCGCCTCGCAAGCCACACCCACCCTCTCCTCATGTACCCGCCAGCCCCCTCCATGCACGTTCCAACATAGCTTCCATGACCCATATTGAAGTTGAGTACCTCTCGTCATCATACAGCGCATACCCCCCATGCGGCGTCACCCGCATTCTCAAAAAGCACAAGACACAAAATACGGCCAGACCCAATACATGGTGGAATGGTCCCTTGAACCCCTCAATGAATGGGACATCCAACTCCAACTCTACGATGGCTTCACTCCCATCTCCTCTACGCCCACCACGGTATGTCTAGCCACCCCACAACCTCCGACTGCTATGTACGCCACGAACCCATGTACCCCGAACACGTCACCACCTGCCGCCCGTGTCCGCGCTTCACCATACACTCACACTGCCGCCTAGCACACGGCCCAGACACATGGAAATACGATTTGTGTGACCGCGGATAGACCCCCGATCTCACTCGCCTCCATGACGTATAGTGGGCCCAATGCCACCAACTCCATGACATTATCATTACGACCCCCTACGGCCCCATCGCACTCTCAGCCTACAATACCGGCTTCACTCTTGCAACCACCCCCATCTTGCCAACCTTCGGACCCACTCAATGGACGCACCACCTCATCACATTCAACCACGACCCAATCAACCCCGACCTAGACATGCTTCCCACAGGCAAATTCGTAATGCACACCCACCCCACCCTACATGACACTACCGTCCTATGCACCCCTAACAGTCAAGGAGGCAAAACCCTCTCGGCCCCCCGCATCCGACACTCCTATAGACTCTTCCGCCAAGACCTCAGCCTCCGCTTATTCGATGAAGAGGGGGTCTTCCTCTTCCTTACCCGCATCGGCACACGCTCGGAAATCCACGCACCCACTCCGGCCACCACTACACGCAACCGCTGGGCTACACGGAAGGAACCCCTCTCGCCCCTCAAGACCACATTCCGAACAGAGGTATAACTCTACTCATACCCATCAAAAGATCCCTATCCTCACACACCTACCACTCAATCTACACCAAGACATCGTTTTCTCATCCAGCGGTAGCAACGCTCTCACACATGGCACGGTACAAACATCGCGAACCCTTAGTACGACCACGAATGCATGCGCCACGCCATGGAACATGCCATCACTGGCGCCCACTCCACCTCCTCACACTCCCCCAACGCCACCATCCTCATCCTTCCCCGGCGGGAACACACACCATACTGCCACTCCAAATACATCAACTCCCCTTACACTCACCACCTCTATACCGTCCCCAACGACGCCAACATTTTTCTATCCCCCGAGCAACACATCGGCAACCCCACACGCACTCCCTTCGGCACACGCTGGATGGTAGACGTCTACCTCGTCGCCAACTACCTCGCCCTCTCCTCCCTCCCATCATACGCAGCCATGACCGCTCTCCACAGCACTCTCGAATCCATATACTACGCAGTCCTCCCTATCCCCAACATCACCCCTTCTCCCCTCACCCCCCACGACACATACACCCCCATATACCCCTCCCTCCGCAGGCATCTACTACAACCCACTAAACCCCACCCACTCTATCACCTTCCCCCCCGCAGAACGCACGCCACAAACCGACTCCCCGACGAAAGGGACCCTCGCTTGGAACTGGCAAGACTTCGTTTACAGTAACGGCTCTAAAAAGGGCGGCTTCTGCCCGCTTGGAGCCGCCGCGACACACCCCGCCACGGACACCCACGTCATAATTATGGTATCTTCCTACCCCCTCCCACACCATTAACCGAGCCGAGCTAGCAGGCATTGACGTCGATCTCAAAGTAGGCCGCACCCACCTCCTCACCGACAGCGCATGCTCACTCCGCCTTATCCAAGGTTTCATGCGCTACCCCGCCGCCTATCGACACCACGTCCATCGCGAAATCCTCGAATTCATAAGCCGCACCCTTCCCACCCGCTGCACCTCTGGCATCCGCACACACTTTGTCAAAATCAAAGCACACAACCACTCTCTCGGCAACGACCACACCGACGCGCTAGCCAACCTCGTAACATACGGGCACCCACCCGACACAACATATGACACCGGTTTAGAAGTTTCTATGGGCACGTGGACTTGGCCCGGCATACTAATCCCTCAACCACAAGGGGAACGACACCATACCGATACACCAATCTCAAATCAGACGCACGCAAATAAAATATCTTACACACCCATACCTCCCTTTCAATCACCACCAAAGACGGCGTCCTACTTGCTGAAGCCGCCACTGACGGCGCGGATTTCTCACTCCACACCAAACACACATCTCTCACCCACATTCGACTCACACACAAACAAGAGTTCATGTGGGGAGTCCACAACGCTCGCCTACTCGCGTGCAACCCCTCCCCCCGCTGCCCCATGTGCACACAGTTCAACAGCAACGGCCAAATGGCGAGAAAATGCCCGTCGATGTCATGCCTCCGACAAGACCGTCACAAAACTGCCCTACAACTCCTTTTCTCCCTACTGGAAAGACACAACTGCGGCTAATGGGAGACCATCACCGCGGACTTCGGTAATAAACCTATCAAATCCTTCGCCTCCCCCATTACTATGAATACGCCCTTGGACTGCCACCCGCCACCATGCCATGACATGCCCACTTGCCTTGTTACTGTTGACGAAGGCATATCCCCCGATTCCCTCACGTCCTGCCCCGTGGTCCTCCCCGACGATCTTCTTCCCCCCTCGCTTCGACCCCCCGCCCACAAACCTAACATCATCCGCCTCCTCGAACCCAGATTCAGTAGATACTCGAACAAAAGTCGCCGCTACTCCTCCATTCGGAAGATTCAAATTGGTGAATGAAAATACTGCACCGATACTAACCTTTGCACAGCTCATTAGCGACGAATACACCCCGCTCGCCAACGCTCTCCGCGCTCAATGACGAGGGTCAGATATCGACATCCTCCCCATAATCATAAGCTCCACCGGTACCCTCCACACTTTCACCATCACTAGCCTCACCTCCCTCCTCACACTCCGCACCGACCTGCCAGATAAACTAATCTCTCAAATACGCCTCGACACTACCCGTATCCTAACACAACTTCACATACACACTGATCAATGGCTACACCACCTCCTACTCATCTACCGCATTAAATTCCGCACAGCCACACACCGCTCCTCACCTCACCACCACCGCATTTAAATCCGCTGCAAAACCACCATCGCCACGCATCGCACAACTCCCCGGGGGGGGGGGGGGGGGGGGGGGGGAGCAAAACTCCTCCAACTCAGATTGGGGAGGTACGAATAGGAGGTTAACGGTAAGGCCCCGGCTTGTAAGTTCCCTATATGGCGGAGCTGGGAGGGCCCGGAGTAAGCGGCCGGTTCTACCCGGTACATGTTGTGAACAATTTCAATTTCCTTTCAATTTGTACGTCTTACCGCGCGGGATGAGAATAATGGCATTGAAATTGAAATTGAAATTGTTCACAACATGTACCGTATGCGCCGGTTTACACCAAGTACCGTATGCGCCGGTTACTGTCTCTGGGCCCTCCCAACTGTGCTATATGGGAAACTCACAAGTCAAGGCTAGACCGTTAACCACATATATCCAACCTCTCCAAGGGTGCTCAGGGGTTTTACTCCCCCCCGGGGAGTGTGCGATGCAAGGTGATGACGGCGTGCAATCATGGGCGTGCGAAGGTGCAGTATGCGGGGGCGCAGCGAGAGGTCGTGCGGGATTTGATGCGGTATACAAGTAGGAGATGATGTAGCCATTGAACAATGTGCGTGTGGAGTTGTGCAAGGATGCGAGACATGTCGAGTCGTGCTTTGGAGATGAGTTTGTGAGGAGGGTCGGTGCGGAGGGTGAGTAGAGAGGTGAGACTTGTGATGGTGGATGGGTACGGTGTGCCCGTGCGGCTCATGACGATGGGAAGGATGTTGACTTCAATACCTGGCCACTGGCTGCGGATGGCATTCGCGAGGGGTGTGTATTTGGCACGGATCAGTTGGGTTGTTTGGGAGAGGTTGTGGTCCGTGCAGTACTTCCATTCCCCTATCTGAGTCTTTTTAATTGATGAGTATCGGCGGCGACCGTTTGTGTGACCGACGAATAGAGATTCGAGGAGGCGGGTAAAGTAAGAGTTTGTGCGCCGGTGGTCGTAGCGCGGGCGGGAGAATCTCAGGGGGGAGGATGGCGAGGCACGAGGTTAGGGAGTCGGGCGAGAGACCTTCGTCGGCAACAACAAGGCTGGTGGGCATGTGGGTGGGGTGAGGGGGGTGACAGTCAAGAGGGGTGTGGGGGATGTGAATGATTTGATGGGTTTGTTACCGAAGCTTGCAGTGATGGTCTCCCATCGACCGCCGTTGTGGCGTTTCATGAGGGAGAGTAGGAGTTGCATCGCGCTGTTGTGGCGGTCATGTCTTAGCCCAGACATGGTGGGGCAGTTACCGGCCATGTGGCCGTTGCTAGTGAATTGGTCACACATGGGGCAGCGCAGGGTGGGGTTGTGTGTGAGGAGGCGGGTGTTGTGGACTCCCCATATGAGTTCTTGCCTGTGGGTGAATTGGATGTTGGTGAGTGTTGTGTGTTTTTGTGGAAAGTGAAGTCGGTGCCGTCCTCCTCGGCGCGGGCGAGGAGGGCACCGTGTTTGGATGTTTGTGAGAGGGGTGTGTGAGTGTGTCTGGTGCTGTGGGTGTGAGCGTCAGTTTTGAGGTTTGTGTATATGTAGGGCATGGGTTCCCTAGGGTTTGTGGAATGAGGGTGTATGGCCAGGTCCACTGGCCTATCGACACGTTTGAGCCTGTGGTGTACGTCGTGACCGGTGGGTGTCCGTCTGCAACTTGGTTAGCTAGTGTGTCCGCGAGGTCGTTTCCTAGTGAGTGGTCGTGTGCTTTAATTTTGCCGAGGTGTGTGCGGATGCATGCGTTGCAGCGGGTTTTGAGGGTGTGTGTTATGGAAAGGAGCGTTTCGCGGTGGATGTTGTGTATGTGAGCGGATGGGCAGTTCAAGTAGCCTTGTATGAGGCGGAGGGATCACACACTGTCTGTAAGGAGGTGGGTAGTGTGGCCTAGTTGGAGGCCTATGTCTATGCCTGCTACTTCAGCGCGGTTGATGGTGTGTGAGGGAGGGGTAGAGGTCACCAAAATTTTGATGCGGATGTCCGAGGCGGGGTGGGTGGCGGCTGCTCCGAGGGGGGAGGTGCCTCCCTTCTTGGAGCCGTCTGTGTATACGAAGTCCTGCCAGTTCCATGCAATATTTCCTCTGGTGGAGGAGTCTGTTAGTTTCGTGCGTTCCGGGAGGGGATAAGTAAGGAAGTGGGAGGGATTGGGGGGGAGATGGAAGATGCCTGCCGAGTGGGGTGAGTAGGTTTCGAAGAGGTGTGGAGGTGGGATGGTGATGGTGGGTTTGGGGAGGTGTGTGTTGTATATTGAATCGAGGGTGTTGTGGAGGGCGGTCATGACTGTGTGTGAGGGCAAGGTGGAGAGCGCGAGGGGGTTGGCGACGAGGATGATGTCGACCATCCAGCGTGTGCCGAATGGGGTGGGGGTGGGGATGCCCGCGTGTTGGTCGGGGGGTAGGAAGGTGTTTACGTCGTTGGGAAGGGCGTATAGGTGGTGGGTGTATGGGGAGTCGATGTATTCGGAATGTCGGTATGGTGTGTGTTCCCATCGGGGGAGTATGGGGATGGTGGCGCTTGGTGTGTGTGAGGTTGTGGAGTGGGCAATGGTGATTGCGTGTTCCATGGCTCGGCGCATGCATTCGTGATCGTATTCCGGGTTGGCGATGTCGGTGCCGTGCCAGGTATATGTGGGGTGTTGCTACCGCTAGATGAAAAGACTATGTCTTCGGGGTATAGTGAGTGGTAGGTGTGAGAGTGGAGTGATTTGTTAAGGGGGTCTGAATAGAGTTCTGTTTGGATGTGAAATGTGTTGCGGAGTGCTGTGAGTAGGTCCTCTCTAGTGGCCCATCTGTTGCGTGTGGTGGTGGCGGGTGTGGGTGAGTGGATTTCTGAACGGGAGCCTAGGCGAATGATGAGGTGGTAGACCTCCTCTTCAAACGAGTGTTGCGTGAGATCGGGGCGAACGATTTGAAATAGGTGACGGACGCGGGGGCCGTTGAGGGTAGTGACCGCGCGGCCGTCGGGGGTGCAAAGGATGGTGGTGTCGTCATGTAATGTTGGGTGGGCGTGTATGGTGAATTTGCCGGTGGGGAGCATGTCGAGGTCGGGGTGGATAGGGTCGTGGTTGAATGTGATAATGGGGTGCGTCCATGGGGGGGGTCAAGGGACGGGAAGGATGGGTGTTGTGGAGGGGAATAAGCCTGAGTTAAATGCGGTGAGGATTGGGAATGGACGGCAAAGTGCGGGCACGTGCAACAAGTGGAGGTGGGGTATATGTGTAGGGGTTCATGGCAAATGGTGCAGGTAGTGGGGAAGGGGGTGGGGAGGCACACCGATGTGGGGGTGGAGGAGATGAGGCGGAAGCCGTCGTCGAGTTGGAGTTGGATGTCCCACTCCGTGAGGTGTTCCGGGGCCCATTCTACCATGTACTGGGTTTGGCCATATTCTGTGTCCTTGTGTTTTGAGATGATGCGTGTGTCGTCGCATGGAGGGTAGTGGTGGTCTGAAGGTGAGGGGTATTTGTTAAACCGTGCACACACGATCAGTAAGGAAGGTAACTAACGCATACGTAGTTACAGTCACAATCACGCAAAGGGACAGTCACAGAGACAACCAGCCCGAGGCGTGGTGTCGGGACAACAGAAGTGTTGGAGCAGAAGCCTAGCGACAGCTCTGTACCAGTACAAACAGGTTATCGGTATGTCCGATCTAGACATGTACTAATCATATCTAGAATAGCTTACAGTAGCTATCTGCAACTAATAACTAGAAGGTATTACTTACAACACTCCCCCTGAAGGTAGCTACGGGATGAAGCGTTGCATTGGGTCTTGTCCTCCAAGGATTGCACTTCGGTGTCTTGTGAGTGCTGGTCCTGGGAGGGGCTTGGTGAACATATCAGCCACCATCTGGTCAGTGGGGAGGTACCTCAACTTGATGGTTCCCTGCTCCACATGGTCCTTGAGGAAGTGCCACTTCAGACCGATGTGTTTGGTCTTCTCGCTGACCAAGGCGTTCTGGGAGTACGCGATGGCGCTTTGGTTGTCCTCCCAGATGGTGGTGGTTTCGGTGATGGGGGCGTTAAAGATCTCCCCCAGGAGTTGTCGGAGGTGGAGTCCCTCCTTGGTGGCGTCGGCCGCAGAGTAGTACTCGGCTTCACACGTGGATTGAGCCACACAAGTCTGTTGTTTGGACTTGTAACTTACTGGCCCGCGTCCGAGGGTGAAGAGATAGCCGGAGCGAGACTTGCGGGTGCTGCTGTCGTTGGCCCAATCAGCGTCGGCAAAGCCTGTGAGTTGGAGACTGTGGTCCGTGCCCCCCCCCAACGTCAGGCGCATGTCGATGGTGCCATGGAGGTATCGAAGGACCTTCTTCAGGGCCTGAAGGTGGGCTTCCGTGGGGGAAGCTTGGGCTGAGCCGAGGATGCTCAACGCCGTGGAGACATCGGGGCGCGTGCAGACGGCCGCGTACTGGAGACTGCCCAAGAGGCTTGGGTAAACATCCTTGGCCACGCCGGTGAGATGGGGCGAGGACATGTGCGCGAGGCCGGCGAGGAAGCCAGGGTCCATGGGAAGGGACGACGGTCGAGCGTCGGTCATGTTGTACTTGGCGAGGACATCGCGCAAGTACTTGGATTGGTCCAAGGAGACGGTGCGTGCCGAGCGGTCACGGGTGATGTGCATGCCGAGTAATTGGGAGAGGTCGCCGAGGTCCTTGATCTTGAACCGTTCTCCGAGCTTGGCCTTGAACGATGCAAGCCATGCGGTATCATTGCAGGCCGCAGGAATGTCATCGACGTACAGCGCGATCATGGCGAAGACGTGGCCGGTGCGGAAGATGTAGATGCAAGGGTCAGAAACGCACTGTTGCCACCCATTGTCGACGAGCCAGGCACGGAGGAGCATGTTGAACTCGCGGGGGGACTGCTTAAGGCCGTAAAGGCAGCGCCTGAGGTGACACACTTTGGACGTGCCATCGCTGAAGCCGAGGGGCTGGCGGATGTACACGTCTTCCTTAATGGGTGCGTAGAGAAACGCAGTGTCGATGTCAAGTTGGCAGAGCTCAAGGTCACGGGCGGCTGCGATGGTCAGGAAGAGACGCAGGCTGGCCATGCGGATGACAGGAGAGAATGTCTCAGTGTAATCTAGTCCAGCGCGTTGGCTGCACCCTTTGGCGACGAACCGCGCTTTGAAGCGGGAGACGTCACCGGCGGTGTCAGACTTAACTTTGTAGATCCACATGCTGTTAACTACCATGCGACCCGGGGGAAGGTCAACGAGTTCCCAAGTGCCGTTGTCCATGAGGGATGAGTACTCCTGCTGCATAGCGGCTTGCCACTGAGGGGCCTGGGCGCTGTCCAAGGCAGCTCGGTACGATTTCGGCTCCACACACTCCCGGGCGGACAGGAGGGCGACGGCAGTAGGCGATGTGCCGGCAGGTGTGTGAGGGGGACCAGTGATAAGGTTGGGAACGTGAGGGCGTGTGAAGATGTCCTCTTTGGCTTTGCCCTGTTCAGGGTCACAACACGCCGTCACGAGGGTCGGGGGGAAGTCGGCCACGTGGGCAACCATTTCGCCGTAGCGTAGGGGATGAGAACGGAGCCGAGTTTGGCGAGGGGCGGCATGAGGGGGCATGGGGTCTGGCAATGGTATGTCGATGGGGTGGGATTGGAGTGAGGTGGCCGGTGCGTCATCCGAAGGGTTGGTGATGGTGGAGTCGACGGAGAGTTGTGCGCCGAAGCCCGGGGTGTCTTCTTGAAAGACAACATGGACGGAAGTGGTGATTCGGCGGGTTTCCGGGTTGTAAACGCGGTACCCGGGTGCGTCATTGGGGTAGCCGACCATGACGCCACGAAACGCCTTTTCACTGAGTTTTCGACGCAGTTTGTCAGGCACCTTGGCGAAGACGGTGCACCCGAAGACGCGAAACTTGGAGGCGTCAGGCACAGACGACGTGAGGAGGGTAAGTGGGATGCCACCGGTGGGGCCGACTGAGCGACTGTACGTGCGGTTGCGGAGGTACACAACAGTGCTGACAGCGCATGACCACATGGAGTTGGGAACGGCCATACTGTGGAGCATCGCTGACGCATTGTCCCGGATAGTGCGCCAAGGACGTTCGGCTTTGCCGAGCATGTGGTGGGCGTATGGGGCAGAGAACTGGACCCCAACGCCGAGCTGTGCGCACATCTGGCGGGTTGTTGCAGCCTCAAAGACAGAGTCCGAGTCAAATTTGATGATTGGGGCAAACGCACCCGATTGGGAGTGGTAACGTGCATGCATGTGCTTGATGTCGAGGAGGATGTTTTCCAACTCCGAGCACGCATCGTCTTTTGACTTGAGGAACCGCACCCACATGTAATGGGTGTGGTGGTCAATGACGAGCAAGCAGTAGCGGAGGCCATGTGGGGAGGGGACGTTGACCGGTCCCCACAGGTCAGAGGAGAGGTTGAGGAGGGGACGAGAAGGTTTCGCGCATGCACTGGTGTTGCGCGGTGCAGCTGTGGCCTTGTGTAACAAGCATGAGTCGCAAGAGACATCGGTTACAGAGCTGGCTAATGCAGGGCTAGTCGGGACACCGTGCGTGTGCTGGGCCCGCAGGCTTTGCATGTTCAGGTGTCCAAACCGACGGTGCCACAGTGTAGGGTCGCACTGGGCAGCAAGGGCAACACTAGGGGAGGGAGAAGTCACTCTCATCGTGGAGGTACTGGGGGGGGGCTCTGGCTTGTGGGGGAGGAGGTAGAGGCCGTTTCCGGAGGGCTCTAGCACACCCATTCCTGTGGGCACCACAAGTAAACCAGTGTCAGAGTTAGAGGGGAAGATGAATTCACAACCGCTGTGGGTCTGCATCCAGCTGACACTAAGTAACCGGCCGATGCGTTGAGCAGAGCGAGAGGACAAGTCAGGGGTGTACAACGCATGGACAGTGCGATGAATAAGTACGCCTGTGTCAAGTCGGACTGAAATTCGGACGGAGCCACTGCCCTTGACGTCAACACCAACCCCGCCAACGCGCGAGGGAGCGGAGGGGGGTGTGAATCGTACGAAGTCGCCTTTAAACGCGGTGAGGTTGATCGAGCAGGCGGAATCGACTACCCAATACTGTGAGAGGTTACGACCGGGGGTGAGGGAGGAGGAGAAGGCTACGGAGCTGAAAGGCACACTCACCTCGGTGTCATCGTAATCATCCGTGCATTCTTCGAGGGTAGGCAAACTGTCAAAGTCATCGGCGGGGACGTCGCTCAGCACAGCGGCGTGCGCAGAGTGAGAGCCACCAGCAGGGGTGCCGTACTTCTGAATGATCATTTTGCGCTTCGCGAGTGTCCACCGCAAGAGGGCGTCATCCGGGGCATTGCAAGAGGACAAGATGTGGTCCGGGCTGCCGCAAGCGGAACACTTGGTGGGCAGGACGCGACCACCGCGAGGGACACGTGGAGGGTGGCCTCGACCGCTGTGTGATCCGCGGCCAGCAGCGACAAACGCGGAGATGGGAGGCGGTGAGGTGTGGGGAGCTGTTGCGGCCGGGGCGTCGTCCTCGTCCATATTGTGCGCCAGGTGGAGGATGCTGGCCATCACGTCATCAGCGGACAACAGGTAGTCTGTGTCGAACGCGTTGATGACGCACTGTTTGGCCTGACCGTGTGGGCCGTTGCTGGAAATACCGCGCAGCATGAGGAGACCGAGGTTGTGGGGGTGAATGGCAGCGGAACCATCGACCATCTGACATGTCTCGTTGTAGTCGTCGAACGTCTGTCTCATGTAGTGGACATAATCACTGAGTGACTGTCCGGGGCGTTGTCTGACCATCAAGTTGTCCAGCAGCGACAATGAGCGAGCAAAGGACCGACTGTCGAGACGTTCACACAGAAGGTCCCACGCTGCCGCTGCGCAGTCAGGACGTGCTGGGGAGACGCACTTCATCGCTTGGTCGGCGCGTGGGTTCGCGCTAGCTGCATGGAGGAGCAGGGTGTAGGCGTAGTGTTGCGCCGGTTCGTCTAACACGACGCCCGAGTCGCGGATGGCCAGCTGTGGGATGAGGTAAGTGGCCTTGATGGAGAGGAAATTAAGGAAGTTCCTCTTCCACTGCTTGAAGTCCGTGGTGGGCCCCATGGTAGGGACCGACATCTTCATGGACCGGTTGAGGGCGTCCTTGTCGAAACCGGTGGCCTCGTGGGCGGCGCGGCCGATGACCACCGGGTCAATGGTGGGGCGACGCCCGCCACGGGTGGTGTGCCCACCTCGCTGTGGAGGATGCGAATGCCAGCCAGGAAAGGGAGGCGGTGGTCCACCGGGGAAGGGAGAAGGTGGGCCGCCGGGGAAAGGAGAGTGGCCGGCCATTGAACGCGGGGGGCCGTACGGGTGCGGGTGGCCACGGGAGGCGGGGACGCGGGGCGGCGGTGCCTCCGGGAAAAAAGGTCCGGGATCCGGGAGGGCATACCCTGCAAGAGGGTACGGAGGGGGTGGTGGTAGGCGTTCCGCGGGTAGGTGAGGCTGTGGGGCGGTGTGCGCATCGTGGCGGCGGAGTGCGACATGGGGGTCGCCAACCGACGCTGCAGCGAAAGCAGCATCGTGAGCCGGCTGCGCGTCCAGCCGAGTGCCGGGAAAGGGAGATGCGTGTGTTGGGGGGTCGGAGGAAAGGAGGTTCAGAGAGTGGTTGTCGCGATGGGGGTCGAGCTGCGCGTCGTGACGACGCACAGCGAAAGAGGGGTCCGCAGGGGCAGCTACAGGACCAGCAGCAACAGCCGCAGCAGCAGCAGCAGACTGAGCGTCCAGGCGGGCGTTTATGAGCGCCATTTGTTGCAGGACGAGTGCGAGGGTAGCAGGGGTGGGACTGACAGAGCTCTGTGGAGAGTCGAGGTCAGGGGAAGCAGGAGGCGAATCAGGTGGGTTGTCGACAGAGCGAGTTTTTGGCGCCATTTCGACACAGGGCGAGAAAAGGAAAAGAGCCGAAAAAACAGGCAGCGGTAAAAACCGCTAGCCGGACGTGTGCCTAACAGCGGTATGCAGAGAGACGGCCTGATGCCCGCCGACCCCTCGGCCTGATGCCCCGGGGTGTCTCAAAGCACCTTTTCTGTGTCCTCCACCCAGTGTGGGGCACAAGTCGGGGCCACGGCCAGTGCAGGTGGGACGATGCGGCGGCGGCTGAGTCGCTACGATAATATATTAATTAAAACAGTAATCTAAGGCTGTCGTGCACTCTGTATATGTATAGTCACCCGATAGTGCGCCCCCCCCCCCGGTCTCCAGCTTGGACCTGTATGCACCCTGTCCACACACGACGAGTGCGTCGGTGTGGGTGGCTGTCTGGCGTCCTCGAGCGGCTGACTTAGGTGGGATGGATGTTTTTTAAACGCTGGTTATACTGGCGATACCGCCGACTACAGGATGAAAGTACTAGGTATCTATGAAAACTTGCCTTCTTCGGGAGAGGTGGCGATGGCAGCTCGCCGAACCAAGTTGTCGCGCGTGAGTGACGTGAGGCGGGGGCCCATAACCTGTTAAACCGTGCACACACGATCAGTAAGGAAGGTAACTAACGCATACGTAGTTACAGTCACAATCAAGTCACAGAGACAACCAGCCCGAGGCGTGGTGTCGGGACAACAGAAGTGTTGGAGCAGAAGCCTAGCGACAGCTCTGTACCAGTACAAACAGGTTATCGGTATGTCCGATCTAGACATGTACTAATCATATCTAGAATAGCTTACAGTAGCTATCTGCAACTAATAACTTAAGGTATTACTTACAACTCCGTAGGACTTCTAATGGACACATGTGTACGCTAATATCCCTCCGTAGGACTTCTAATGGACACATGTGTACGCTAGACTCCGGGGGAGTCTTGGCCCTCCACCTATAGGTGTTCGCTATAGGTGTTCGCCGCTCAGTCGCGATGCGATGCGATGGGTTCATATACACAATATGTTCCTATCGGGTACCGACTTTTGGCGGTACTTGGATAAGGCGTACACCTCCGTTCCGGGAAGCGGCGGTTCTATCCCCCTTCATGCCATTCCGTGTGTACACGGATTAACAGTATTCAGTGTCGATGTGTGTGGTGGGTGCCATGGTAGGGGGGCTCTGGTACGAGGGGTATGTATGCCGGATGACATAGTGGTGGGGGAGCGGGGAAGGTGGGGGGAAAGGAGGATGAGCCATGAGGGGTGGATGGTGAGAGGGGGGGGGGGGATGCGTGTTTGGGGTTGAGGTGTGCGATGGGGAGGCGGTTTTGGATGGTGTCAAGGGGCACGGTTAGGACTGCGGCGAGATGGCGGATGAGAACTGAGAGTGAGGTGGTGGACCCCGTGTGTGTGGAAATGGATTTGCAGGATTTGAGGAGGAGGGAGGTTGAGGTGGCGCGGAGGAGGACTTGTGGCCATGTAGTGATGTTGTTTTTCCAAAGGGGGGTGAGGCGGGGGAGGAGGGATGCGTGTGTATTGCGGGGTGTGAATTCACAGTATGCTTGTTTGTAAGTGTGAGGGTCGGTGATGTGGGTTGCTTTGTCTCGGAGTGAAGCGAGGAGGGTGTTGTCTTGGCGGGTGAAGTGGGTGCGGAGTGTGGAGGCAATGGGGTTGGTGACGGAGAATGGAGGGATGTTGTGGAACATGGTGACTGCATCGCGTTGGGCTCGTACTAGGCATCGGAGTGTGGGTGGGGAGTTGCGTGTCATGATGGATTCAGTGGGCCAGTGGGCGTATGAGGTGGATATGGTGTGAATGTGTGCTCGAGCCATGTGGCTTTTGTAGCCGGGGGTGTTCATGATTTTTTGGAGGTGGCAGACTGTGAGTTGTGCGGCGTGAGCTTTAAGGGAGGGGAGACCGTATCCGAGGTCTGAGGTAAGGCGGTGGAGGGCGGTGCGAGGGAGGTTACGCACCGAGGAGACGGCGGAGCGGAGTGCTCGGCAGATTTGTCCTTCGAGGATGTCCAGTTGGGATTCGCTGAAGAGGCCGAGTTGTAGGGTGAAGTGCTTGCCGATTAACAATCCTCGGATGACGCATAGTCTGCGGGATTGCGTTAGTGGGGAGGTGGGGAGGGCGGTGATGTGGGATGCGGTGGTGCGCTTTAGTTCGTGCCAGTGCTTAGTGAAGGAGAGGGAGGTGTTGAGCTCGACCCCTAGGACGATGTATGTGTCCGAGGGGCCGATGGAAGGGATGGGGGCACGGTTTGAGTTGATGGTGATGAACTGAGTTTGGAGGCGGGATGCAAGCATGGTGATGTTGGCAAGGGAGAGGGCGTTGCTTGAGCGCCAGAGGGCGCCGGTAATGTAGCATTTTTGGATGTTGACGGTCATACATGTGTAGGCGCTGAAGAGTTAGAGTTTCCGGAGCTGGATGGACATGTTGGTGGTTGAGCATGTGGCGAGGCTGAGGTCGTCGGCGAAGCCGTGGCCGGGGTAGGTAGCTGTGGGTTCTGTGGGGTCAACGTTAGTGGCAGGTGGGCCCGGGCGGTATCCCCGGCCGCCCACGGTGAGCCAGCGGAGGACGGGCTCAAGGAAGAGGGTAAATAGGAAGGGAGAGAGGGTGTCCCCCTGCAGGGTGCCACGATTTATGGCTATGGACGGGGTGGGGCCGTACGGGGTAATGTACTCGGTGGAAGAGACGCCGTAGAGGTGTTCGCAAGTGTCGACAAAGGTGGGGGGCATACCGAGTTGGCGCATGTGCTTGAACATGATGCGGTGGTCGGCTGCGTTGAAGGCGTCCTTGAAGTCGGCATACATGGCGTAGAAGTCGTTGTGGTAGAGCTCGGCGTCCTCCATCATCATGATGATGGAGGACAGAGCGTCGTGTATGCTGCGGTGTTTCCGAAATCCATCATGATGGTCGCTAAGGATGCCGCGAGTCTCTGCGTAATTTTAGCCTGCATCTTTGATTAGTGCGGTCCAGAGTTTGAGGAGGTTGTTCATGAGGGCTATGGGGCGGTAGTTGTCGGGGAGGGTTGGGTCACCTTTCTTATGAAGGAGGCATGCGGTGCTATGGCAACATTCATGAGGGGTGTAGGACTTGTGGGCAAGGAGGGAGAGGAGAGAGAAGAGGGCGGAGCGGGTCGCCGGGGGTAGGAATTTGATGATTTCGTTAGGGATAACACGGGGCCCGGGGCTTTGCCGGTGCCGAGCGAGTGCATGTGTAGCTGCGAATAGACTACTGTAGTTGTGGGGTAGGATGGTAGCATGAGGGGGAGGGGGGTGTCGATGAGTATTGATCATAGCGGTGGGTAGTGCAGGGGCAAGAAACATGCATGTAAAATATTTTTTTACTCGGAATAAAGAAAACGACTTTTGAGTTTCATGATGTTGCAGTATTGGTCAAACTTTACAGCAATGTAACTGAGAAGCACTAAGGTGAGGGGAAGGTATCTATTTTAGTGCGTTGTTAACGAGAGTATCAACGTAGGCTAACGGGAGGGGACGGGGGATGCTAGACTGGTCCTTACTTTGGGACGTAGCGGGACGATCGCACCGGTACGGGTCGTCTGTGCGAGTCGGTAAGTCAGCGGCCCGTCCCATGTCAGTGGTTGACCTGGGGGTGGCGAGGACCAGAGGCGTATGGAGTCCTTTGACATGTGAGGGTTCCAAAGCCGTGCCTAAGTCTTGGGCGGCGGGGGGTGGTTAGGGTACAAAGTTGAGTGGAGCGAGCGGACGTCCCGCGTGACAGCTCCGGAGGTTGTGGTAGTCCGCGGTCGGCGCATACGCTCGCCGATCCCGCAATAGCATATGTCTGTACGTTAGAGGGTGGTTAGTGTTTAAAGACAGATTGACAAAGTTGGGTTTTTTTTAAATCGGGTTTGTAGTGTGGTTTCGAGGTGGAGTCGTAGTGGGTTGCGTGTGTTGGCGGCACACGACCAAGTCTGATGGGACCTGGGTTTGGTGGATGTTGGCGGCGGACATTAACGTCCGGACGCTCGGAGGGGCGCGGTGTGGTGCGCCGGTCCCGTGGAGGGGGATTTTTTGTAAGCGATGGCGGATTATGAGGGTCCGCAGTACTGTGGATGGTATGTATTTTGATTTCGAAGTGGGTGGCGCGAGAGCTGTCGGGGGGACATAATTCGAATTTTGGAAAGCTGCGCCTTGCTGTGTGTACCGTCTAGTGTCGCTACGGATCCACTGATCTGGGCGAGCTAGGCTCGGGTGGGAAGAGGTGGACGGTGCATGTTGTTCAACGAGCCCTATGTCCACTTGTCTGTCGCTCATTGGGAGGCCTGAGCGAAGACGGCCGGCGTTGTTCATTAGAGCTACCGACCCATCCCCGTTTTGTGGTTCAATAGTAATTTAGTAGTACTTTGGATCTTTTTACTGTCTTTAATGACGGTAGGATGTTTTTTTAGAATAATGGCATCCTTACCTTGACCGGCCCCTTTTGCATCGCATTCGCCGTCGCTTGTTCCAACCGCTCTACGTATGGTTGCTCGTGTTGGAGGCGGGTATGCTGCCGGGCAACGCGGCCGTAAATCCTACCAGAGTGGCAGGCGGCACCGAACGCGGATGCAAGCATCTAGATCCACACGCATATGCAGCATACCACACACGAATTAGAGACGGAGAATTAAGTAGGGCTAATGTTGTGAAGGAATATGGCGAGCATGTAGGAGAACAAATGAAGAATGAGACTAGCTATGCAAATGTATACACATACTACAAACCTGCTCATCGTCGATTCCGCCGTCCGCATATGAAAATAATATAAAGCGAAAGCTGGAAATCCTGAAAATTGTCTACTACTATTGCCTATAATAAACGGGGTGTGGCGGAAGCGTAGTCGTTCGCTGCTACAATGATGGAATTTAGTGATGCGTCTCGGACAAGAGAGAGAGAGAGAGAGAGAGAGAGAGAGAGAGAGAGAGAGAGAGAGAGAGAGAGAGAGAGAGAGAGAGAGAGAGAGAGAGAGAGAGAGAGAGAGAGAGAGAGAGAGAGAGAGAGAGAGAGAGAGAGAGAGAGAGAGAGCGAGAGAGAGAGAGCGAGAGCGAGAGAGAGAGAGGGGGGGGGGGGGAGGGAGAGAGAGAGAGGGGGGGGGGGGAGATAGATAGATAGATAGAGAGAGAGAGAGAGAGAGAGAGAGAGAGAGAGAGAGAGAGAGAGAGAGAGATAGAGATAGAGATAGAGAGGGTGAAAGGAGAGGGAGAAGCAAAGGAAAAGAGAGAGGGATGAGAGAAAAAGAGACACGAAATGAGAGTATTGAAGAAAGGGACTATAGATAAAGGTTGTAGACGAGCGAACGAGACATAAGTAGATTAAGGCGACGAGCGAGCGAGTACGTAACCGAGCGACGACGAGCGAGAAAACCACACACAACACAGCGATGAGAGAGAGAGAGAGAGAGAGAGAGAGAGAGAGAGAGAGATGAGTCGAAGACGACTGGACGAGAGAGAGGGAGGGAGATTATGAGAATTAAACGGCGCGAAGGCGCGGCCCGCGGGGGGGGGGGGGGGGGGGCGACAAAGAGATGATGTGGGACGACGACAGACGGATAGAAACAAGGAATGATGGGTGACGATATGGAGAATAAATTATTGATATTCGCTAGTGATATGCTGCTTGTCCGACGACAATGCGTAGATGGTTAAACCGCGAAAGCCGGCTACCATGATTAAACGATATATTATAGATCTAAAGTATGAGTGAAGTGAATTTAGAAAGGCATACCATAGGTGGCGACAATATCGAACGGAGTCACAGCGACTAATTGAAAGCAAAGACTTGGCCGCGGCGGGAGTAGCGAGGTAGACGGGGGCAAAATAAATGCCAGCAAGTGATGGTATTGCTTATATGTCGTAGCGACAATAGTGGTAGGCAAGCCTTTGTTGATGAAAAATATATGCACGCCATCTATGAAAACAAACCTTACGCGCCAGACACGCGTTGTCGTGGACAGCATATATTGAGCAAGTGGAGGGATGAAGACAAACGCAAGAGACCAAAAAAGTATATTCATACATGCTAGTAACACAGTGGACGGGACATTAGCACATGCTCACGTGTCACGATGACTCATCACGACTCACGACTACCGAAAGCTGCAAGCTAACGACCAACACGCCACACAATTGCCGCTACCACCAATAGCATGACCTTGAAGGAGCATGGCCTTTTAATGGCAAGTTCGGCCCAAGTAACATCAACGTCAGGGCAACACGTGCGCGAGTCGCTGCGATCGGCATGATTTAAATGCTACTCGTCCTCATACTTCGTTGCATCTATGGCTTGGCATGACCGGAGAGGCTGGAGTGGGTAGCTCGCGCTACTAGTGGAGAAGGGGGTGAAAATACGGATACATTTTAGATGATTCTATACATTTGTATGTCATAATGTCCCGGTTGAAAACGGTCGGGAACGGTACTATTGTGTACTATAGAAGTGTGTACATGTACTGATGCACTATAAAAATGGAGGCTTTTACGATTGCGCGCTGCGCGACCCGCGTGTGAACTTTACAGCAATTTTGATACCGTCTTGCTCATGACTGCGGGTAATTATGGATTTTGTACTCATTGTGGAATTGCGGTTTAAGATTCCTGGAATACAAAGCTCAGTCGCTATATATCGCCATTTCGTCGCGATACAGTATTTTGTAAAGTACCTTACCACGCGGTACAGGTTTAGTGAAGCGATAGCCAGAAATAGCATGTGTGGGACAATAACCAGCGTTCATACTACATTGTGCGGGAAGTACAATATGTGTCGTGTTTATGTGTATGTATATGTTTATGCTCGTGTCCATTTTGGGCCTTGAGGGTAAATGCGCGCGCGCGCGCGCGCGTGTGTGTGTGTGTGTGTGTGTGTGTGTGTGTGTGTGTGTGTGTGTGTGTGTGTGTGTGTGTGTGTGTGTGTGTGTGTGTGTGTGTGTGTGTGTATGCGCGCGTTTGTGTCGGGGGTAGGCGTGTGTGGGGGGGGGTTGCGTGTGTGTGTGTGTGTGTGTGTGAATGTGTGTGTGTGTGTGT
>JAPMLY010000855.1:115000-152500 GCA_026401115.1 Tetraselmis chui
ACCCTGTGCGTCCTCCTTTCCCCGTAACTGCCGTGCTGTTTGCTTCCGACTATCGTCTGATATACCTGATTACCCCTCTCCGCACCGCAGTCGCCAACTCCATGAAAGTCATACGTTGATATCAATATTGACGTTGATAAAAATATCCACGACTCCATTATCAACATCTTTATCTCTGTTAACTTTTCTGCTGAAGCAACGCCCACTGGTTGCGCTTTCATCATCCGTCCTTGCTTCACAACAGCCTCCTCTCCTCCACGCTCCTCGGCGGGCCGCTTCCCGCGGAGTGGAGCGCACTGGAGGCGCTGGACACGCTGGACATCGCGTACGCTGCCGTGACGGGTCGCCTTCCTCCCGAGTGGTCCCACCTCTCCCGCACGCTAGTCGAGCTCAACCTGCGCGGCAACCTCCTCGCCTCTACCCTCCCCGCAGAGTACTCTGCTATGGGCGGACTGAATCAGCTGCTGCTGGATGACAACAACCTCGAGGGGAGTCTGCCTACGGAGTGGCACACACTCAGCGGTCTCAAGATTCTTGACCTATCCAACAACAAGATAACAGGCACCATTCCGCAGGTCAGCATAATACATGTCATCACTCATCTACTCTTTACATATTGCCACTCAATAAGAGCCCTGTTGCTGTGCCCAGCTGCTAGGAGTAGGGCATCTCTTGACTGAGAGGGGGAGTTGTGTATGTGGAGTACTCACATTTTGTCCGTGTGTGTGTGTGTGTGTGTGTGTGTGTGTGTGTGTGTGTGTGTGTGTTTGCTGGCATCACAGAGCTGGTCCTCTATGACCAACCTGGAGCGACTATCATTGCACGGCAACAGCCTTTCCTACTGCGGTGAAGCCAGTGCGGCCATGGATTTGCCAGAGAATATCGTCGAGGCGCTCTCCGCGGGTTCCACAGTTCAGGTGGACCCTCTCAACACCGCGCAGAACTGTCCCAGGGCTGCGAGGAGCATCGTGCCTTGGCTCCTCCTGGGCGTCCTGCTCCCGTGTGTGGCCACCACCGTGCTGTTCGTCCTCGGCGTTATAATCCACCGAATCACGTGCCGTAACCCCAGGTGTGTGCTACCCATTTCGCGTGGGAGGCAGCAGGGTCGCGCATGTCGTGACTGTCACAGCCTACATGAAATGATTGCATGCATGTCGTGCTTGTGTCACCTCCGCAGATACGATGACCACAAAATGTGCCTTGATTGTATGAAAAAATGTGTTATAATGGCACATTGCATCATATCGTGGTACACACACTTGCTTTTCAGTCATTTATGGCGGAAGTGGTTTGTTGATTTGCTTCGTCTTATTGCGTCTTCTCATTTCGTGGGATACACTTTCATGCCATGTCATGTCACGTCATGTCATGGTATGTTTTTATGTCACGCCCAAGTAACTTTTCGTCTTGTGGCGCATGTCGTGTCGTGTCATTACCACTAGCCATGCGTAGTGCTCTTATACGTAATGGAGTTTACCCAAACACTGGTATGCATTTTTCGCACAATTTCGCCTTCGCCTTCGCCATAACCAGAAGCCAATCTATCTATTACTGTGGTACAAACATACACACACACACACACGCACACACACACACAAACAAGCGGATACGCACATGTATAGACATACACTCTCACACGCACGCACAAACACACGCACACAAACACACACACACACACACACACACACACACACAAGCACACACACACACACACACACACAAGCACATACACACACGCACACACACACACACAAGCACACACACACAAGCACATACACACACGCACACAGACGCACACAGACGCACAAGCACACACACACAGACACACACACACAAACACGCACACCTATATAGACATAATCTCTCAAACACACACACACACACACACATACGCACACACACGCATAGACATACACTCTCACACGCACGCACAAACACATACACACACACACACACACGTGCGCGCGCACGCGTGCGGGCCTATATGATTTTTTGGTGAATGCTAGTATTTGCAATGTCATATGCATTTCACGTTGAGAAGCTTTTTGGTCTTAAAACAATAGCCCTGTCCTTACACTCGCCTCCCCCGGCATGCGACTCCCCGCTCTGCAGTTGTATACATCGCCATCCAGGCTTGTTTCACCCGCTTGCGGGGCATTTCGGCTTGTCCATTCTGAGGCGGCGTGGGAAGAATTGCTCCTGGTGCGACTGCCTTCATGACAAACCCGACTTGCACGTCAACTACGCGGAGCTGAAACCGCTGGTGCGTGAGAGCAATTACATCGCGGGTGGCAGCTTTGGGAGCGTTTACCGGGCGCACTGGCGGGGGCAGGACGTGGCGATAAAGGAGATCATCGGGGACGTGGACCGCGATGTGCTGGATGACTATGTGGCGGAGGTGGAGTCCAGTCGGAAGTACGCAGCGAAATGCAAGTACATCGTTCCCCTTTTGGGGGCAAGCGCCAGCCTGCCAAAACTCTACCTCATCTCTAAATTCATGGAAGGTGAGCTCTTTCAACCTTCGTGTGTGTAGGTATTTGTGTGTGTGTGTGTGTGTGTGTGTGTGTGTGTGTGTGTGTGTGTGTGTGTGTGTGTGTGTGTGTGTAACAAACTGAGAGAATGAGGGGGTTAAGTCATTGGAGTGTAGGTTTGGGAGTGTGTTGTCCAGTGTGTGAGTGGCTGTGTCAATGTGGGGCGTGCCTTTTGTCTTCGCAGGTGGCACATTGCACCACCGCATTCACGGGCAGGAGGGGCTACAGGATCCAATGTCCCTGGCGGAGGTGCTATGCTATGCGAAAGACATAGCCAACGGGCTGGTGGCACTGCACCCGACCTACGCGCACAGGGACCTCAAGCCTGAGAACATCCTGCTTGACGGGAAGGGGCGCGCCATGATTTCAGGTATCGATAAGACGTGCAAGTTGCCTCGATTGAGCAAATGAAAAATCTTGTCATCAAGCACAGCCATGCATACGAAACACTGTGTAACCCCCCTCCCCCCCGCCCCACACCCACACCCACCAACGTATACACAAAATCACAGACAAAAATACACCCACCCACCTCCTCACCCACCCATACACTCACTCCCACACGCGCGCACGCGCATACAAACATTCAAACTCACGCCCCCCCCTCCCCCCCACACCCATAAACACAAATAACTCCTTCACACACACACAGTGGCATACATATACACACACAACCATTTACACACATGCGCGTATGATCATTCCCGCACGTACGCACGCGAACACAAACAAACTCACATGCACGCACTCTCTCAGACACACACACACACACACACACACACACACACACACACACACACACACACGCATACCCCCCCCCCCCCCCCCCCTCCCCCCACGCGCATACATACGTGCGAGTGTACTGATCATCATCAATCTACTACGAGTCTTGCATCCAGTCATTCCCCTGTGCCACTGTTAATCATAAGTGCTTGATTGCCGGTCGCAGACCTGGGTCTGGGTCGCCCTGCGGCCTGTCTTGAGGATGAGCCGAGAGGGGATTCGTGCGTGTCTGGCACAGCGGCTTACATGGCCCCCGAGCAAATCGACGGGATGTCTCCCTCCAAAGTGGACATCTTCGCATTGGGGGTGCGAACCTGCCAGGCTCCACCTACTCGTGAAAATAGTGGCGCTCAACATTGCCAACATCAATGGGTTTTACATTGGGCTTGAAACTCCGTAAATGCGCGCGCGCGTGTGTGTGTCTGTGTGTGTGCGCGCGCGCGTGCGTCTGTGTGTGTGTGTGTGTGTGTGTTTGTGTGTGTGCAAGTGTTTATGTGTGAGTATATGAGTATGTGATGCGTGTATGTGTGTGTGTGTGTGTGAGAATGGATGTGATGCATGTGTGTGTGTGAGTGTGTGTGTGAGAGAGAATGGATGTGATGCATGTGTGTGTGAGAATGGATGTGATGCATGTGTGTGTGTGTGTGTGTGTGTGTGTGTGTATGTGTGTGCGCGTGTGCGCGTGTTTAAATGGATGCGCCAGTTTGTGAGTATGAAAATTCCGGTGTTTGTGTCGCTGTCTGCGTGGTTTCTGGTGCGTCGATAATCATGTCTTTGTTCGGGGGCCCTCTTTCAGGTCATCATCAACGAGTGTCTGGCGGGCGAGGTCCCCTTCAGCAACTACAGCAGCGCGTTGCAAATTCAGATCGCAGTTGCCGAGCGCGGGGAGCGGCCAAAGCTGGCGGCGGGGCTCCCGCCCAAGGTGCAACGTCTGATTGAGCTTTGCTGGGACGGAGACTACAACCGGCGCCCGGCGGCGTGGGAGGTGGTGCACATTCTGGACGCGCTGATTTTACAGTCGGACGTCACTTGGTTGGGACGCACCACCCAGCTGGTGGACACTCTGCACAGACGGCTGCGGGAGCGGACGCTGGGGGGCGGGTCCTTCCCGGGTCGCGTCACTTTCACCAGCGCAAGAAACTTAACTGTGGAGTCAGACACTTCCGCTCCCCCGATGTTGACGGATCAGCCGTGTGAGTGCGAGCTCGGTCACCACGAGTATCCGATAAGCATGAAGAGCGTCATATTCGACTTTTTGGACGACAACGCCCGCAGCAGCCGCAGTATTGTCGGCGCCAACGATGTCCGTGTCAACGACACAGACCATGACGTCGCAAAGGTAGACCATGACGTGGTTGCTGAGGTAGACGGAGAGTAGAAGGCAGGGTAGATAACCCGGTAACAGGTGTTGCGTGTGTCCGTCGATGGACGACGGAAGAACGTCGAGAAATGATTGATGCACTTATATTGTCGTTCAATGGCAATAAAAAGCGATGCGTAGTAGCAATTCCAAAGGATTGCGGCGTATAGGCGCGATCTTTTGTACATTTACGATCATAGTACATGTCTACTAGTTTGTTAGACGTGCTTTTATTCAAAATAATCAGAAGATGTCGAAGCATCATTGAAAAATGACCGTCCCTTCTTGTAATCCATTATTCTTATAAGCAACATTGGAAAAGAAAAGACGGTAAACCTCGTTATAAGGCGTCGTGAGAAGACACTGTATCCTGTCGCCACCCTTGCACGGCGTCACGTCCGTAGCATTGGGTGTAATGTGTAAAACGGTCGAGACTCGTAACGGTTCCCGGTGGACATCGCCCGAGTAACGCGGAAAACATACGAGGTGGACTCGCGAACAAAGTCTATCATGCGCGGGCGAATATCCGCGACGCAAACTTGCGGGCAAAAGTCGTCCCGAAGAGACAAGCAACTTTTCGTAGTAGCAATTGCACGTGCCCAATGTCCAACGACTTCACCGCCATCTCAGAATGTGCATAACAATGTGCTTCATCCCACCGACCTCGCAAGGGTGCTAACGATTTTGAAAGCAAATGTTAAATTCCCTTCACTTGCACTTCGCACATGCCATTTAATTATGAGCGAAGCGTCTCTTTGCTTGAATGATAAAGTGAACGACGGGATCTTCGTTGCTTGCTGCAAACTTTATTCTGGCATACAACACATTTACCGGTATTGTACACTCGACGTTTTAATATCGTACACGCGTTTTTTCAGGCGCGAGAATCGCGTCAAAACACGCCGCCAACGCACTTGTACCATTCGCTCATAGCCATTGTTGCTTACGCGTTCCTAACACGGTCGATACGGCGCCATTCACGCTGAAACTCCGAACAAGTGTTGCTAAGACCACAACTTTACCAAATACGGAAGCTGAAGGTGTGCGATTGCATATGCTCCTTACGCGGATAGGTCGCCACGGCAGGTATGCACTGTCGGCACATGCAACCACCCATTAGCCCGCTCACTCGCCCCCGCCGTAAAGCAACCGCCGACACCAACATCCCCGATGCCCGCCGGAGTTTTTGCGAAATGACCAGCTAGAGACCGAACACAGGCAACCATGTGGGCGTCGACATGGAAGTCGACATGCCGCAATACGGTAACCATCGCTAGCCCCACTACCGGGCCGCCTATCAAGCATTACCTCTGACAAGTACGGCCACCAAGAGGGCGCACACAGTCCGTACGGTCTAGGAAAGACCTAAACTAGACATGGTGGGGTTTGTGGGGCGTTCGGAGGTGTTAAAAGCAGTGTGCAATGTGGTACAGCGTGCGCATAAGTGAAATGTCTGAAAAACGGTCCGTTTCCTGCGCTGTGCACTACTTACTTTTTTGCAAAAATTGCACCTCGTTTAGCGTTTATACTACTCTGGCTCGTCTTGAAGACGATGTCGTTGTCAAAGAGAGAGTGGGCTAAAGAACCATATTTTTGCTCCACGAGAACTAGATAAGGCCTTTAATTCTCTTCAATGTAGCTTTGCACATGAAGCAGTGAGCCATATACCGCTTCTTGTCTAAGTTATGTGTGAGTTTTTTAAATCTTTTCTGTTATTATAGTAAAAATCATACTATGGTAGAAGAAAAATGAAGGCGTGCCAAATCGTGTAACTTTTGCCAATATTGAATTTTGCATTTCAAATTGCCGTTATACACCATGTACCAGCTAACGAGACCTTCTTCTGTCTATCGGCCTTCTTCAAGTTTTTGTGACGGGTTTGGACCGGGTACTCTTCGAGCATGGTGCTTGGCAAACAAGGAGGGGTGAAATTGGTTGCAAGTGAAGAGGCAAATTTGAGCCATGTCATCTTAAATTGGTTTGCGTGTTATCGGTGTGGTGGATTTACTTCTCATGTTGCCTGTTAATATATGTTTCTTTATTCTTCATACGGATTTTGATTGTTCGAATCAGCTAAAACTCAACATATCAACATATTTGCAATAATTATAATGTGCCGTTGCTCCGTTGCTAATGTGGGGATTACAAAGCTATGATAATTCATCCGAAATTATTGACACTATATTTCCGTCTAATGCTTAGTACTACAAGTAAAGAACTTGAAAATTGACAGCATATACACATTCACATGTATAAAATGCAAAATAAAAACTGCTTCTAGGCCTTTATTATCAGGTGCACGGCCCGCTCCCGCTGAACCGAAAGCTGCCAATCTATGCACGTTAGCAATCGAGGCGCCGAAATTTCAGTCTAATCAAGCTTCTACTTTATTCAAGTTGCGCATGAGGGTGAAGAGGAAAGACTTGTGACCCCCCCTCGCGATTTGATCTCGTCGCAACCTTGGTAATTTTATCCAAGATGTTGCCGCTCCTCCCGGCGCGGAAAATCTCCAAGCATGTGGCTCTCACTCACCCCGAGGGCATACGGCGGGGCAAAACCAATATACCAAGATAGTGAAGGGTACGGCTCTTTCCTTTGCGCTTTTGTTTTGTATTACCTCATACCCCCCGGCCTTATCTGTCTGGTACCCGGGAACGGCTTGAACAATAGCCGCATGTCCGTGCCCTCCCCTTCGATGCGGACGTCCATGAAGCATTTATGTTTCGGTGTGCGTGATTCCGTGCTCATCCGGGCACGCAGCCCTTGAGTGTACTCTCATCATCTCATGGTGAAAATCGGAAGAGGGGGATAAATACGGCCATCGTGACTAGATCCGCTGTCGGGCCGCGGGGTACGGACATTTGTCGAACCTCCTGCGTCCATAACTTCCCGGCGGCGGTTGATCCCGAAGATCTCCGCAAGATCCTATTATGGCCGCATCTGTCCTCATGGGCTGGTTTACTTAGGTGTACTCCGACCCATTGTTAGGCACATCTTCAACGTCACCAACGGACGGGGGCGAGTGCCCTTCCCTAGCGATGCTTCCCAACATTACACCCCCAACTCAAACGCCCCCACCTCTTCACATACCCGCTCGTACTCGTGTCGCCGGCACAATCCCTTGAGAACTACCGCCCGCATCGGGGGAGTATGTAAGTGTATTGGGCTGCAAAATGAATCATCGGACGGCCCAAGCGGGAGATATTGGCGCTTATGAGTACAACTAATATTTTTATAAGCCTCATGTACATGCCGTTGCCCACAGGTGATGATCACGCGGATCATTGCTATATGTTCGAATCGGCGGCTTCAGAGATCGTGTCGGGTTAGTAGTGCGCTTTGCTTCAATTGTATTTATAGCCAAGTGCTAAGGAGACGCTTCGACCCAAACGCATCGCTCTTGCTCAGTGGGCGACACGAAATAGAATAATTCTCCCCGGCGAGGTAAGACTTAAGTTTGAGGCTAACGAAACTACAAATTACAATTTCAGTAGATTCGTAAATGGTTGTCCTCCCTCGTCCCACTAACGTTGATCGGCCCACATATTAGTGTCAACTTAGTTGGCTTCGCATCGCGCATTTATGCGAAAGGCTCAGTTTGTATTATAGTTTATAAAGAAAAATCATAGTCAATTCATTACATAATACAACATACATTCATTGTAAAATATTACGCAATTACGTTTTTCGAATTTATCCGTCATACTACCGGTGTTGTTGTTGAACATGGGCAATAACATTGGGTAGTGTTGTTGCAATATTTTGTCTTAAACAGCTTGAGGAGATGGATAAGGGAGACGGTTGGACAGCCCCAACGCCTAACACGTAAGCTAGTCTTACATGCGTAAGTAATCTGGGCAGAAACCTATTTAAGCCCAGTGCAGTAGAGGGAGGTGAGAGAACCATTTAACAATTCCTTTGTTCACTTACAACATCTACTGCTTAAGTACAGCAGTGAAACATCTTTGACCATTGCCTCGCGATAACATCATTTTGCCATCTTGCAACCACAGAACTAGACAGATTAGAACAGATTTGTGCTAGCGTTTAGCTTTCAGAGGCTAACCGCCACACTGGTTTCGGAGCTCATTGGTCGACGCACGCTTTCGTTGCTCGTTGATTTGCTCGACGTTGCTTGATTGATTGAGATGGCTTCTCTAGGACCCGGACATTACGTGGTGTTGGTAATTCACGTTGGAGGAACTAAACCGTTGGATTTGAAGCTGATATTTCAGCGTGAGCCTCGTTCTGGTAAAACATGGTTCCCAGCTGGCTCGATATTACCTAACGAAGAGCATGTCGATGCTACTGTTCGAGAATTACACGACGAAATCGGTCTCATTTTGACACCGGATGATTTAACGCTGTTGAGTGGTGAACATGTTAACGTTAAACTACCTCGAGGACGACAGCTTGTCTACGTGTACTCAGCTACTATTCCTGTCATGTTTGCTGCGAACGACTTACGCACACATGCTCAGGTCGAACAGGCTATTTTAGCACAGTCGGCAGTTAATCCGGATGGTACTTACGTCGTCCCGGAAACAATCAACATTGACGGTCTGAATCTTACGCCCGCTCAGACAGGGTTAATTCGTGCTGAGAAGCACAAGAGTGAGTTACTTCACTTTGGTTACGTGGCTCATTGGGAATCCTTTTTCCGAGCGGTCCGTCAACATGCTCCAGTCCTGCATGACGACACGTCTATCCCGAGACAGTTTCACATGTACTCCCGGTTTACGACGGTCGACTCTGGTCCTGTCTGGCTATTGATTCGCGGACACATAAACCGACTGACTGGTGAAGGGCCTACAGATTTACGAGTGGGAACGCCGATGCCTACCCACAACTTAGCTGGACTACCTGTCACCCTCACGGAGACCCAGCGTAAGGCTGCAATTAATTCGCCGCTACAGAGTGGTCGTGTGGCTAATGAACTGGAGGATTGGCTCGAAGCACAGCCTCAGCGTTTTCTCATGCTTGGGATTACGCCTTATTCGTACGACTCAGTTATATGGGTTACTTCACAGTTTGCTGGACATCTGAATGGGTGGTGGCTGAACCGCAAAACTCAGCCTCCGATTTCGGCTACGTACGACGAGCTTGTTACGGAGTTACGCAAGTCAATGTTTCTTCCGAACATCAAGGACGACGCCACTTATGCTTTGCTGAACTTTACGCAGAGCAATACGATGGGTTACGCTTCCTACACTAAGCAATACAACGACTACTTACGTCGGTCTCGTGAACACCTGACAGCTGATGTACAGTGTGTACGCTTCATTAATGGCCTAGCGAATACTACGCTCAAGAACCTGGCTAAGTCACACAGAGCTCAAAAGGGGTACCAGATTACGCTGGTGGAGCTGCAAAATTTCCTGAACGACGTCGTTACAGATTCGCCGGAACTCGGCAAGGTGAAGTCAACTCCTGGACCGTCTGCCCAGCCTACACGCAAGCGCAATTTGGAGGACCCTCTCGAGGAAGCCTCTAATATTTGGAACGTAACAAGGGTGGCCGTGGTCGTGGCCGCGGACGCGGACGTGGTAACAATGGTGGACGCTGACAAACATCTGGTCGCGATGACTTGAACACACTCGCAAAAGCGATGAGAGATGAGGAACGTGAACGTCACATGGACGAGGGACTCTGCTTCAAGGGCCACAAGAAGGGACACCGACTGTTCCAATGCCCAGAGTGGAAGGGCAAGGCACCGATGGAAACTAAGAAGCAATGATGGTGGCAAGGCTGTTCTACCGATGAACCGGAGCAACCGGCTACATCTAGTGTTCGTTCTGAGACATTGTTAGCGACAGAGGTCGTCGAAACACTTTCGGCATCTCCATCAACTACAGTCGCGACACCTGCAACGCTAGTAGCAGGTCGTCGACGTCAGACTAAACAGAGACAGAGTCGTAAACCTGTAACCAAACGTTCAATTGATTGGAAACTGGTTGACTCAGTCTTTGACCCTCTACATGCACGGTTCAACTTCACATTGGAAGGATGTGCAGATGATGAAGATCTGAACTCGCACAGTGACTTACCTCACTGTTCGCCGAGTGACTCGATTCTAAAGAGGGACTTGTCAGGAGAGGGGGTGTTCATCAACCCACCCTGGGAGTTAGCTGAGCTGATAGCGCAACATTTTGAAGATTGTCGACGAACATCTCCGACATCTACGATGGCTGTATTTGTACTACCGAAATGGGCGAAATTTACTCAAGTGACTAAGCACTGGAAACTCTACCAAGAATTCCCAGCAAGGACGCAGCTTTTTACTCGACAGTCACTGGAGAACCCAGTACAACAAGAGGTGGTTGCTCCAGCTCCTTGGCCTGTACATATGTGGTTAGTCGACGCAGATTGTGCGTTTAACGACTCAACAACATCTACAACATTTGAACAGCCCACCTCGGTACCTGTACCATCAGACGACGCGGAACCGTCCATCGCTACGCTCCAACAATTTTCTTCGCCTGCTACAGCCCTACTGACTGACCTCACGGAAGCTCGCCCGTTAATTCGAACTGAGCTGAATGTGAAAACTCCTGATGGCGAACACCAAATTACTGGATTAGTGGACTGCGCTGCGACGCTTGATTTTGTGTCAGAGGACTTTGTACGACGTTTTGCTTTACAGACTCGGAAGTCTGCGACTAAGACACCAGTTCGACTCGCCAACGGACGACGAATAATTTCTACAACAGTCTGCGATGTCACTTTTGAGCTGGCTCGACACGAATTTCACCGGACTTTTTACGTCCTACGAGACTTACGTACGGCTGATTTAATTCTGGGTTTACCATGGCTTGATGATGAACATGCCTCTTTACAGTTTGGTACAACCAGAGTTTTTACACTGATGGATGGTACAACTGTGGAGACTACACTCGAGGAACGACGCCTTGAGTGTCTGCTGCTGTCGTCTACCAAAGTTCAGAAACTTATGCGCAAGACGCGCCGCAGCAAAGGACGTCATGCTGAATTTTACGTAATTGAACTTACGTCAGCCGCTGAACAACAGACAGATTTTCACACTGGAGAGGAACTGACTGCAGAACAACGTGACAACTTCCGGTCGTTGCTCTTCAATGACTTCCCGCAGTTACTGCAACCTATCGACTCTCCACCTGTAAGCCGACAGTGGGATCATCCCATTGACACAACTGGCCCGATGCGACGCCAACGGCTAAACAGATTGTCTCCAGCAGAGCGCACATAGCTTAATCGACAGCTTAAAGACGCAGTAGAGGCTGGTCTGGTCCGTCCCAGCTACAGTGAGTTCGGCTCGCCAATTCTTTTTGTGCGGAAAGCTGATGGCTCGCTACGTCTGTGCATTGACTACCGTGGCCTTAACGAGGTTACGCGTAAAGACGCTTACCCACTTTCGAGAGTGGATGATACACTGGACGAAGTTAAGGACGCGAATTTTTACACACACCTCGACCTCGCCTCTGGCTTCTGGCAAGTTCGAGTGCGTGACTAGGACGTTCACAAGACGGCTTTTCAGACCCCTGATGGTTTAATGGAATGGGTCGCCATGCCGTTTGGCCTATGCAATGCACCGGCTACATTTCAACGCATGATGAACGACATTCTTCGCGACTTTTTACATAAGTTCGTGACAGTCTACCTCGATGACGTCTGTATTTACAGACGAACTCTGGAGGAGCACCTGGAGCACCTACGTCTAGTGCTACAGCGATTTAAGCAAGAAGGGCTGAAATTACGCCTTAAGAAATGCTTCTTCGGATTGCAAGAGATGGAGTACCTGGGCTACACTGTGTCAGCCGGTAAAATTTCGGTTTCCACAAAGAAAGTCGAGGCCGTTGCAGACTGGCCAGTGCCCAAGACCCGAAGGAGGTTCGCAGTTTCGTACATTTCTACAACTTCTACGCCAGATTTACACACTATTTTAGCGACCTTACGGCTCCATTGAGGGACTTACTGCGGAAGTCCTAGCCACAGAAGGTTACGCTGACGCCTGCCTGTTTGGAAGTCTTTGAGACTCTCAAGTTACGGCTCATTTCCGCGCCATGCCTAATCCTTCCGGAGGTCAGCCCGGACGCGACGTTCACCGTAGCTACAGATGCTTCAATAGTGGGGATTGCAGCAGTCTTGTTGCAAGACCAAGGAGGAGGTCTTCAACCAGTCTCTTACTGGGCGCGTAAGCTAAATCCAGCTGAGCGTGGTAACACTTACTCTGCGTACGACTTAGAAGCTTTGGCCGTATGCGAAGCTGTCAAGCATTGGAGGTGCTATCTTGAAGGATGCTCTAAGTTCCTTGTCGTAACAGACCACGACACACTGCGGCATCTGCTCAGGCAACCGAACAACAGGCTGAACAAGCGGCAAGCAAGATACCTGCGGGATTTGCAACTGTTTGTGGGCTCGATGACACTTGCATATCGCAAGGGAGCTATGAACGAAGCTGACCAGTTAAGCCGGCGTCTAGACTTCGTACCTCAGGCCACAGTACCCTTATTTTGGGATGGCGAGGTTCCGTCAGATCGAGAATTACGACGGAAGTCCCAGCTACATTTTGAAGACGCACAGTTAAATTTAATGACTGTTGACGCGCTGCAGCTGAGCCCTGAGTTCGCTGATCTCATTCGCGAGGGATTCTCACAAGATTCGTTTATGGGGACGATGGTGAGTGGACGAAAGACAGCCGGATTGAAGCCAGAGACGGATACTTTTGGCGCCTCAATCGCCTCTGTATACCACAGAACTCTGAGCTCCGACTGAAAGTGATCACAGAGTTGCACGAAAGTTCGTCAGCTGGTCACAAAGGAGTTGCTAGCACTCTTGCTAAAGCACTCGACAGATTCTGGTGGAAACGAATCCGCCAAGACGTAAAAGATTTCTGTGAACGCTGCTTCGTGTGTCGACGAGCAAAGATTCGACCGCAGATGGCTGCGACTCTTTACCCATTGTCTGTTCCACCCAGACCGTGGCACACAGTTGGTCTTGACTACCTGACACACTTGCCCGAGAGCAATGGCTTTAACAATGTGCTGATTGTAGTAGACCATCTAACACGAATGGCCCATTTGCTGCCATGTACAGAGTCGATTACTGCCGAAGAAACTGCAACTTTGTTTTTACATGGAGTCTACCGTTTACATGGACTACCCCGTGTGCTGATTAGCGATCGCGACCCGAAATTTGTCAGCGCCTTCTGGCAGACACTTTGGAGACGCCTTGGAACGCGTCTGAACATGTCTTCCAGCCGACACCCAGAAACTGATGGCTTGACAGAGCGCGTAAACATCACATTTCAGCAGCTTCTTCGTTGCTTATGTTGCTATGATGGCTCTCATTGGACGACACTCCTACTGCAAGTGGAATTTGCGTACAACGCTTCGCGTGCACTCGGAAATGAACACACACCGTTTGAGGCTAACTTTGGGTTCTCTCCTGAGGAGCCTCCTGACCTGCTATTCAGCATCCGACCATCGATACCAATTTCGCAAGACGCTACAAAACGGTTGAGATTGTTACATGACGTGCACTCCATGGTACGCTCAGTGTTACACCTACATAAGGACGAGATGCAGGCGCGCACAAAACCGTCTACAGCGCCACACTTCGCTATAGGGGACAAGGTGTCAGTCGTTACAACAAACCTTTTTCTGAGAGGACAACCGAACCAGAAACTCAGAGACAGACAGCTTGGACCTTTTTCAGTGGAGGAGCAGATTGGAAAACACAGTTACAGGTTGAAACTACCAGCGACAGTACGCTTACATCCTGTGTTCCACGTTAATAACTTGAGACCCTACTCTACCGCTCCGCTACGACCAGCTGTTCCGGTGACTATACCAGAAGGAGACGATGAGGAGTTTGATGTCTCACACATCTCTGTTGTGTGCATCAAGTCGCTACCTGGTAGACGAGGCAAATATCTGCTCTTCATGACGCACTTCAGTGATGACGATGTTCCACCTGTCGGGCACTGGTTAAACGAGGTACACCGGACGATTGCATTACAAGAATTCTTGGAGACGCCTCAATGGTGCAAGTTCGCCAAGACTCAGGTGTACATTGACTTCATGCACGCTCACCCAACGCGCATTCCTGAGTCCCAGTAATTGCTTCAGTAAAGGAGCCAAGAACCACGGAGGTCAGCCTCGCGGCGGCCTCATTGATCTGTCAAGAGGGGGAGGGTACGAGTGTGACGAGTACAGTCCTGCAACAGTACATTGCAAGACATTGTACATGTACTCGTTACGGATTCCAATTCGTGCTTTTCCACATGATAGACGTATACTCGTGGGTACGTCGCTACTGCAATATTGTAAGGGTGCTGATGCTACAGTACGACCAGTACCTCCCGGTACGTACAAATATGCATAATTAATCTAACCAGCCAGATGACGCGCCAGAACGAGCTCTTCCATGCAGAAGGAGCCGCGTCGTGAAACCCAATGCTAGGCAGGCCACGTCTCGAGGACAGATGACGACGGTTGGACAGCCCCAACGCCTAACACGTAAGCTAGTCTTACATGCGTAAGTAATATGGGCAGAAACCTATTTAAGCCTAGTGCAGTAGAGGGAGGTAACATAACCATTTAACAATTCCTTTGTTCACTTACAACATCTACTACTTAAGTACAACAGTGAAACATCTTTGACCATTGCCTCGCGACAACATCATTTTGCCATCTTGCAACCATAGAACTAGATAGATTAGAACAGATTTGTGCTAGCGTTTAGCTTTCAGAGGCTAACCGCCACATTCGCTATTGTTGTTGAGCTCTCCCCCCTCTTTGGTTGGTTCATTCTTAGGAGCGCTAGTTGACGTCGAGCGAGCGCCATGCCATGGCGCGGCTTCCCAATTGCCCGCCGGCAGTTTCAACCCCCGCGTCCCACCGTTGATCCGACCGTACTCACCTCGTCTCCACACGCACATGAGATACATGCCCCCCCCCCCCCCAAAAAAAAAAAGAAAAAAAAGGATGGTATCTAAGGTGTGTCTGGTTTTGAAAAAAATGTAGGAAGGGCCGAGCGGGAGGTCTTGGCGCTTGTGTACGGATACTTTGATTTCCAAAATCTTCCTTACATGGCTTCCCGACAACTGATGATCGCGAGGATCTATCACATCTGCCGGTACCTATTTTAGCCTCATACCGTGCCATGCATACATAGCATGACTAAATGGTTACCATAGCCCACCGCGTGGAGGTAGAGGTAGGTACCGAGGGGCATGTCAGCGCACCCACCTTCCGGGGTTGCCGCCGCTTCACCGCCGGCGGGCGCCACCTAGCGACATGCATATCCAGTATGTGTTGTTGCCGTCGAAACTGTCTTCCATAACAAACAACCCCCAAAACTAACATGACGAAGTTCCAAAATGTCTTTTTCTTTAAATTATTGTGAGCGACCCAATGTCTCCTAGAAAAAAATGTGAAAAAAGGGGTCGCTACCGGTAGTAGAGATCTCGTCTTGACCGAAGCAATGACGTGCTACTAGATATCTATTACTACGCGCGGACCGCCCTCACCGCTCCGGAGTGTCGGCAAATCAAACGATCGCGGCGAGACACGGATCGAGTTGCTAATCAAGCTTTACGCGCGTTTCCTGACTTGGCGGGGAATTGAAGCAAAGGATGGCGAAAAACCCTCGATACCCCTCCGTCAATGTGTAGAAGCACACAAAAGCCACCGCCCTCGATATCTCCTTGACACAGTGTGCCCTAAAAACAAAACCTGCAATAAAAACAACCCGAAAATTCTTGTATGATCGCTACGAAAGAGCAGGCACTAGCGATGTTGCCAGTTAACATCAAGGGCACATCAAGGACGACACAATGAAAGTGCTGGCGCAATGTAGCAAACAGTTCATTGCATCCGCAAACCTTGAACCCTAGAGAAGGAAAGCCACAACTATCACCATCTTGTTTCAACGTGATAGGGTGAAACGTAGCCTGACGATAGAGTAAAAAAAAGAAGCCCTCGTAGTGTCGATGTGAAAATTGAAATTGGAATTGTTAAAACATGTACCCGGTACATGTGTCGATGTGACAAGTTCTCTATCGACGTTGGATCGTTACTCCGTACGTGTGGTCGTGTATCGCCTTCTAAGGATTACACATTCCTGTCACCAGCGACTTTTTTCTCACAATTGGGAATGCTTCTCAGGTTAGCGAGGAGACTAAACGCATGAAGGTGGAATTCTACTGGAAAACATACGAAAACAGTACATTACGAGTGGCCTGTCGTTCTTTGCATTTTTGTAATCATGTACACACATACCCTATGTCCCTCAGTCTATATTTCTGTAATCATTAAAATAATCCATAGAGGCCCATAGTCGTGATACTTATTTTTCACACACACACACACACACACACACACACACACACACACACACACACACACACACACACACACACACAGACACACACACACAGACACACACACACACACACACACACAAACACACACACATACACACACAAACACACATACAGAGATTTTAGCAAATAAATATGGTAGGAAAAGGAGACAATATATGACGGGGAAAGGAAGCCCTACATCGTGCACAAACCCAAGTAGCGCATTATAAACTGAGGAGAGTGAGGAGTAGCTGAAAAAATGTTACTGCATTTGGATGTACCCCTTTATTTCCCCTGTCAACGTTCCTATAGTGTTTCTTGTAATCATTGCGGCAAGACAATATAGTTACCTTAATTGAGGTTACAAATTGGTTACACAAGCGCGCAAGTATTTTTTACTCATACAAGCGTAACCATATCGTGAACCAGAGTGCGCATGCCACTCCAATTTAATAATATAAAGAAAGGCGCCCTTCGCAAACGCAGGACGAAAGGAAGGACGAGATTAGATTTCGCTAACCTGTACAAAAACGTACTAAAACCGTTAAATTTCATCCCATCCCATGCTGTCAAATACATGTATTTCGCACTTGTATTTGGATTTGGCCTCCACTGCTTTCTCTTGTAAGAAATTTAATAATGATATAGGACGAGATTCAAGCGTTCTTTATTCACGGGTAAGGTGCCCTTTTCTCATAAGATTTTGTTTCAGTGATCGGAAGAGGCCTGATCAAGTTTCGGCTCATGTTCGTTCCCAGCATAATCACGGCCGACCTGCTTCACATTTTTTCGTTGTTCCCCGTGCACGTCGCGCGGCGCGCGCTTTGCCGTTATTAGCGCAGATCACACGGCATGCGGCGGATCCGGGGACAATATAAAGGCGACAATACGGAGGACCTACTGGCGAAATGCATATCGCTACCCGACATATGCTCTCCTCGGCCGGAGACACTCCCTAGTCTCCACCAACCGTAACGGGTTGCACCCGACCCGCAGAGCTGACGCCCGTCCGTGACTCTCCAGCTTGCAACGTCAATAGTGAGCGATCGAGTCAACGCGGGTCACTGAAGGGCGAGAGCCCGTGGGACGGGAATGGAGTATTAATGGACGGCTGGTAAGTTCCCGCAAGCAATAAACCAGAAAGAAGTAGTGGGACACGGGCGACGTGTATGGGGCGACAGCGGGTGAAAAAAAAACACACTCGGCGTCGCTCAACACTGCGCTTTCGCAGTGATATCGCGAAGTGACGCGTTGTCTGATTTTATTACACTCTTTCAGGGAAATTGAAGAGTCGGATGGCGGGAAGGGCGCATGCAGCGACCATCTCGGTCGCCGTGAAGACAGCACCACGGGGCTGTTGGCTGAGCGAGCCGCCGAGGCGTGCAACGACGCAGGCATTCAGGAGCTCTGCAGGGCGATGTATCACATAAGCGCCGCGGCATCTGCGATTCAGGTACCCACACGCACGTCCTCCGACCAGTCCAGCCGCTGTCGCAGTCACGAGACATTAGCGGCGGGGCACTAGAATGTTGAGCGCAAATATACTGTTTTCAGGTCGCATGGCGCGCATATAAAGAGCGAACCACGTCAAGGAGCGAACGGCGACCCTATGTGACAGTCCCCGAGGCCGCGCTTCAGCGGCAGCTATGGGCATGGGACGCGTCTCGACCGGGGGCGTCGGCTGTGGCGGCGTGGCGGCCGGTCGGGGCCGTGCAGGGTGGCGTGTTCGGCGCCTTCGAACGGCTGGACTGGTCGGAGAGGAAGGGCGCGCTGTGGCGCGCCGCGCTGTACCTCCAAACTAGACGTTGGTGGGTTCCTGGAAAGTTCGAGCATCACCGGCTACAGGAGCTGCTGAAAAAGGAGGCAGGCTGGAGGGGCGCGCTGGGGAAACTGCCTGGCTGCTTTGGTGCGTTTCTGCCCATGCAGTGGGGCGCAGTGGAGGCGGAGGACGGCGAGAGGCGGCGGCGCGTCTTGGGCACCACCACCTCGCTCTCTCACCACCTCCCACCACAGCACGCAGCACCCTTCAGCTGCGACAGCGCAGACAGCAGAGTGAGGGGAAGGGACGGCGTAGCGGGCGCGCCAAGGCTACTCTCCACTTGCACACCAAATCAACCCCAAACGGCGCCCAGCAAGGTGGGACGCGAAAACACGACTGCGCACGACGCACAAAACGGGAGACCGTCTCGCACAACCTCGGAACAAAAGCAGCAGCTGCTGCAGCAACAACAGAATCAGTGGCATGATGGCCAGCAGTATCAACCGCATCATCGAGAGAGACATCAACATAACCAGCGTCAACATCATCAACAACACCATAAGGAGTATCGACACCAACACAACAAACGCATCCAACAACAACACCAACACGAACGCTATCATCAACAGCATGATCAACATCGACATGATCAGCGGCGCAGAGGCGATGCGCTTGCGCCTGCTGCGATGTCGTCATCGCCACGGAGTGCGAAGCCAGCCCAAACACGGCACGCAGCGGAGCACAGCGACGCACATCGTGCGCCCTCATCTCAGCAGCAGCGGACCCCTCATGATCGCCTGGGCCCGTCCGGCGTGTCACCCTACCGAGACACTGCGCCATCCATCATCAGCGCACAACAGCGAGACGACGCAGCTGAAGATAAATTGATGAGGAGGGAGGGCTGCAGTGTGACACCATCCGCGGCCGCGGTGGTGAGGGGTGAAGCGGCGCAGAGTAACCTCTCCTCCTCACCTCACCAGCAGAGAAGCCTTTTCTCTTCTCCTCACCAACAGAGCAGCGAAGTAGAAGGGTACGACGGGGGAAGAGATGGGTGTCAGCCAGATGCTATCCACCAGCTGGCCACCCCCACCACCGAAAAGCCAACCCCCAACAACAACAAACACGGCTCTCCCTCAAACAACGCCACCCAAGCCGACCCCCCGCACCAACGCCCATACCCACACAGCCACGCGACGTATGTCACCTCCGCGACGACCCCCAACTCTGCCGTTGTCAACGCTACGTCACCCGTGAGTGGCCACGGACGGTGCTACACGACGTCGGCGCTAGGTGCGTCTGGTGCTGGCGGTTCAGTAAGTTCGTCAGTAGGAGGGACACGCGCAGCTCGTGCGGTGTACGCGAAGTCGGTGGGCGACGGTAACAGCAGCGCTACGTATGCACTGCCAGCACTAAGGCTCCCGTCGCAGAGTGGACGCGCAGAAGTGCGGCGAGGGGGCGAGAGATTGTCAAGGCCGGGGGACGGAAGCTCGCTGGCTCGGACGGTTCGGTGTTCGACGGAGCGCAGGTCGGGAGGGCAGGAGTTTTGGGGTCGACGGTGGGGGGGGCAGGGAGGGGACGTGGTTGTGGCGCCGTCGCTGCTGCACCTCCTTCGGCCGCCGGGGAGTGACGAGGCGGTGGTGGTTAACCGGCGCGGTCGGGCGCGGATCGCGCAGCTGCAGGGAATGTTGCGGGCGGCGGAAGAGGAGGAGGGGGCACATCGGGTGCGGTTCACTGCTCGACGGAACGAGCTTGTGAAGAGACGAGGGCGAGGGGGGGAGGCGAGCCAGCACCCGGCCCACCTCTCGCTGCCTTCCATTCACAATGAAGGCAGGCGCTGACAACAATAATAAATGGCAGAAAAGAGTGAGATTATGTACAGCAAATGTACAATTTATTCAGTTATTTGTGAAAGATGCGAGCTGCGCCGGAGGTTTTTGTAGTTAGATTTCATTTTGGGGTTTTTTGGAGGTAAAAGATTAGTGGGGACGGATGTACGGGTACGAATGACGATGGGACTTTACTCCCGGTTGTGAATTCGCCTGGCCTCCTGGTCCATGGAAAGAGACGAGAGAGGAGGCGTTGGGAGGTTACACAGGTTAAGGCCGGCTCTCAGGTGAACTTTGCCACCATCTGAGAAGGAGGAGGCGCTGAGAGGTGCGCCGGAGAATTTTCTGTAGCGAGGGCAGCAAGCTTACAATATTCGGCGGTCCTTTGGGACAGAACCCGTACGAGAGCCGCGTCGGAGATTTTTGTATTTAGTTATCCATTTTGGCGTTTCTGAGCATGTAAACACAGCGAGTATGGACAGAAGTCCGGGTAATATCAAGGGAGGGCTCTTCCGCTACCTGCCACCCGCCACTTGGTCCACGGCGAGAGGGGGCCATGCAGGGAGGTGAGAATTGTGTGCCGCTGCTGCGAACGGAAAATTCACAATACATATTATTTCATCATATTTATTATACATTCGAGAGCCGCGTCGGATATTTCTGTCGTTAGCGCTGCTCTAAAGCGTTTTTTTCGAGGATGTTAAAAAGTGAAAACGGACTTACGGGCATGGTTAACATTGGATTAACCTTCTTATAATCTTCTTCCGGTACGAAAACTTCGTTCGCCCCGGCCGTAACCTCCACCGCGAGAGGGGTGTGTAAGCAGCGTGGGCGTTGTGTCCCCTGTTTGCGAAGGGTCAGGTGCAGAGCAAGTGGGCGACGAGCAGCGCTGTCGTTGGAACGCTCACGTTGTCGCAGTCCGTTAACGGAAGTGTCTCCACCGCGGCGGCCGCGACCGACGTCCAAAGAACGCACTGCGCAGGTTTCAGGCCATCCCAGCACAGAAGACGCATCAGGAACAGATCAAGCACCCGCGAGTAGTATACTCTCAAAAATATTTTGTCCTATTGCTTGAAAGAATCAGAATCATCGATAGCCCACTTACTGATGAAAATATCAATATAACATATCTTAATTAATATTTAATATCAATGCCACCCTTTCAAAGAGCCCTCGCTTAAGCATACCATACTAACAATCAGATGGACAAAGCGTCACAACCTTGATTTAGAGACAGAAGGCATCCCGAGCCAACTGTCTATGAGAGCGATGAGAAGGACGATTCGCTACTGACGCCGAAGAAACTGGCACAATGAATGGGGTTAAAATATCATATACGAGTGGCCCGTAGTTCTTTTTGCATGTCGTTCTTTGTATTTTTGTAATCATTTTTCTTTGTATTTCATGCACACAAACCTTACGTCTCTCACTATTCCATGGAGGCCCATAGTCGTGATACTTATTTTTCACACACAGACACAGACACACACACACACACACACAAACACACGCTCTCTCTCTCACACACACACACACACACACACACACACACACACACACACACACACTTTCTTCTCTCATAATGTATTTTTGTAAGCAAAGAAATAATGCACCTGTACCCATCGTAGCGATGCGCAGTAGTTAAGGACTACTGCGTATCCTAATCCCAATCCCAATACTACACCCAATACTACACCCAATACTACACCCAATCCCAATCCTGTACACCAAGTCCATCTTTTCCCAAATTAAAATTATCGGATTCGTAGTACCAAAACCCAATCGAGCTACTGATCACTGGAAACACCGACAGACAGACAGACACACACAAAGATTTTAGCAAAAGAATGTAGTAGGACATTGCCCCCGTTGATTGATTTCTACGACAGAGTCTAGGGTCTAGGGTTAGGGTATGAAAGTAATGTACGGGTACTTTCAAAACTTGTGTCGGAAAGAATTTACATAGCGCTCCTCACAATCCCAACCGCAATAAAACCTTCAAATAAATAATGGTTCAGACCATCAAGCGACTGCAAAAGGCCAGCCAGTCAGCCGGACGACACACGGGCTGCGCCTGGGAGGGAGGGTGAGAGCTGCGGGGGGTGGGTTGTGCTTGAATGTGTGTGTGTGGAAGGGGGGAGAGGGGGGGGGGGGGGCTGTCACGGGAAGGAGGGCGGGCAGCGGTGGGAGGTCGATGACGGCGCAGTGAGAGAAATGAGAGAGGATGGCCGCTCCGCCGACAGAGCTGCCGACCACAAACGCGGCTGTGCCTACCCAAGTCTTGGATCGGTTATGAGGCAGGGCTCCTGCGAATAACATGCAAGGCGCTGGGAGAGGTTAGGGCTTATCATGCCAGGGCTAAATCAAGGTTTCCAATACGCCAGCCCCGATTCACAGCATAACTCTACGAGCTCTCAGATGTTCTTTTGTTTCGAGTACTTACACGGGTAATCCTGTGACTGATCGATATAGATTTCATAACCGGGGGAGATTGCACCGGAGGGGAGCGAGGAAAGGAACAGACAAGGGACGACAAGTAAAAATACACACAATATATGAAGGAACCACTCCAGGCAGGGGAAAAATCACACAAACACAAACACAGACGTAAACACACACACACACACGCACACACCACACCACACCACACACATACATACACACACGCACACACACACACACACATCACACACACACACAAACAAGTAAATACATCGAAAATTAGATTCCAGTTCACGAGAACGCCTTACTTTCCAAACTCAGATTCTAAAAATGCAGCATATTTGTACCAGTGACCCTGAACAGGCAGACACACATACAGACACATAATTCCTGAACCAAGACTGAGTCAAAAAACAAGAAACACGAAAAGAGGGTTGTTCAACGTGAAGGCATTTTTCTTAATGAAGAGAGAAGGAGGAGGGGGGGGGGGGGGGGGGGGGGAGGGGGTATGTTATGGCGTACCCAAGTAATGCCCCGCTCGTCTGCCCACCATCTCCGCCAGTCCGTCGCCTGCACAGAGGCAAGCGAGTGCCATGACACCGGGAAGAGAGCTGCGCCAGCAGAGCAGGGCCACCGCGGTGTGCGCCACCCCGTACTGCAGCGGCCCCAGCAGCAGCTCCCGCCGCCGTCCGCCCCTCTGCCAACAAACACAACATTTAAGTCAATCATGCACACACACACATTCCTACTTTCACATTCAATCATTTACAGATACACATACAAGAGTCCTCACACACACATACACATACCCGCTTCCTTCTTTACATTCATTAGTAACGCATTCACTTCTATGATCTCGACACACCAATCTCACAAATACACACACACACAGACACACACACACACACACACACGCGCATCAGCACACATATACACACCCACCCACGCCCACACACATGTCACTAAAATCACCCACTCATACATATGCACAGTATCGCTTTCTTCTTCACATTCGCGAACAACACATACACGCATTTACCATCTGGACACACACACACACACACACACACACACACACACACACACACACACACACACGCGCGCATCAGCACACATATACACACCCACCCACGCCCACACACATGTCACTAAAATCACCCACTCATACATATGCACAGTATCGCTTTCTTCTTCACATTCGCGAACAGCACATACACGCATTTACCATCTGGACATAGCACACACACATACACACACACACACACACACACACACACACAGTGAACTTGAATACCCCAAGCATGTTAGGAATGGGACGAATCAGATTCACTTTGGTTTTTTCTTTGAGAGGGGGGGCGCACCGACACGGCGGCCACAAGACTGTCGTCCCGAAGTAGCCCTAAACCCACCGCTGCAAACTGGGCCGACATCAAGGCAGGCACGGCGGCTGCTACCACTGATGCCAGGGGGTGGTCGGGGAACGCGGGCCATGTCATCATGTAAAGCATGCCAGTACCTTCGCAGAAGGAGGGGGGGGGGGGGGGGGGGGGAGAAATTGTTTGCAAATCGAAAAGGTAAATAAACAATATAGTTTGGCATACTATTTTGGGCTGTCGAGCTCGCCTGTGTGGAGTCTTTCCAAAACAGCTGTGCAGAACTAGAAACACTGCTATCGCTACATATGCATGACCCGTTATGAAAAAGGGTGCATTGTCCCCGAGGGCGAAGGCTTTCCTGCTCGCTCACCAATGTGCATCAGCTTTCGGCTGTCGGCAACGCTGAGGCCGAGCCATCGCGGGAGCAGCGAGGTGCAGGCCAACTTCCAGCCCAACGCTACGCCACCCGTGATCGCGGCCGCAGTGGCTAGCTCCCACTCGCCCATTACCTTTTCGCCCCCCACGAAAAGAACACGGGAAGCTGGGCGAGGCGGAGCTCTTTCTTAAAATGCCCTGTCGAGAGCCTTTTAACCCTGCGCCTGTTCGTCGTGTGCGTGTGTCTTCCCGCCGAGTCAAAAAATATTCGGCGACGGTTTGTATTTTTTAATAAATCATCGTTGACAGCAGATGTACGTTCACCGTTGTTTTAGCGAATACATTAGGTCCGAATCAGATACTGATTCCTGATTACTAATCGATGCATCGGTGCTTTTTGCATTTAATCAAATATCGATCTTTAGTAGACACTCATATCGACTTTTTTTATTTATTTTTGACGATAAGCAAAAATTTCTTACAAGGAAAAGCAGTGGAGGCCACCAAGCAAAAAGAAGAAAAGAGGTAAAAACCATCGATTTATCATATGCATCGATATTTAAGCATTGACTTATTATCAAATGCATGGATATTTAAAGGCTTGACTTATCATATGCACCGATCTTTAGGGCCTTACTTATCATATGCTTCGATATTTAGGCCGCGATTTATCATGTGCACCACCGACCTTTAAGGCCATGACCAGCATATGCTTTAATCTTTAAGCTGCGATTTAACAAATGCATCCATATTCAAATATGATGTCAAGTGTTGCTTGATTACTCAATCTTGTGGTAGATGAAATCGAATGAGCATTAATCTATCATCATTCACGTAAAAAATCTGGTAGATGACAAAAAATGGAAATTTTCCATTATAAGCAAACGGTTTATGTTACAATCGACAATGGTAGAAAATATCAGAACCGGTTCTTACAAAATTGTATTATCAATTCAATGCGCTTCAATACTGCCACTACCATGATATGCATATACTGCCAACATTATTATACGGCAAAGGGTTTATGCCTTGCCCAATCATCAAAACAGAAATAATGTAAAAGGGATCACGACCTCGTTGCCATGCTTGGATCAAACGCGGTGACGAGGTGGACCGGCGCCGATGATGGTTTGGAAAGGGATCATTGGTTACGAAGATTTAGGTCAGCGGATGCGATGTCTCCTTCTTGGAAAAGCGTTTTGTTTGCCCATTGCATTCGTATTATGTCTTTCAATGCACGAGCCGGCGGCAGCCGAACTCGATGAGGCCATCCCCGTGCTTTTGTCAAGAATATAATATATGGCGTTCAAAAACTCAAGTATGTTGTGTACGCAATTTGCCAAGACTGACCACGGATTAGAGGAGAATATGTTACGTTTAAATTATCTCGACGATAAAAAACAATGATATTGGGAATCGCCTATTTCTGTATTTTTACTTTCAGTGTAAAGCGCGGTAGACCCGTCTATTCACTGTTAGGTTACACGACATTCGAAGCCAAGAATCCGATGGTCCGCTACGCACCCCACACAACTCCGCATATTCTAATGCGGGTAAGTCCGAGTATGCCGTCCACGAAATTGTTGCCCGTATTCTCAAGAAGGGCGCCGACTTCTACAAGGTACCGTGGGGTGGGCTTGAGTGCTTGACGAGAGGAGTGACACTATCAAGATGGCCGCAGATTTGCCCGACCTTGCTTCAAAAGCGAATAAACAAGTCTACCTTATTTTGACGCTCGCGCTACCATGAAGCCACCGCACAAAGTTGTGCGACGGAGAGGTGAGCAGTGGAGATTCCACGGTTGACGAGGGGGCGTTAACATATGACGCATTAAATCTTTACGGAGACTCGCCGCTGCCGAGACAAGCACTCGGAGCGGGGCGATTTTGCTTTCCAAAGTTTTAAGACAAGCACGGCATGGTAACGTCTATATGTAATTCCTACTAGGAGCATGTATTAGCACCCAGTATACTAATAATTGGAGCCACCCTGTGAGATACCACTCGAGTACGTTGGTCAACGATTCCGTGGACGGTCATAAGGTATCCGGTCGCGCGCCCGACTGTCGTCTATCACCAACCCGCAGTCTTACCGAGCTCTCCCGGTACTTTTTGCTGTCGAGCTTGCTTGCGATGAAATAATGTCCTTTTGCGTTCCCGACACATGTTTGACATATGTAAGATGATCGCTATGTGTGACGAGTACAGTCCTGCAACAGTACATTGCATGACATTGTACAGGTACTCGTTACGGATACCAAATCGTGCTTTTCCACAGGACGGACGTATACTCGTGGGTACGTCGCTACTGCAATATTGTAATGGTGATGATGCTACAGTACGACCAGTACCTCCCGGTACGTACAGATATGCATAATTAATCTAACCAGCCAGAAGACGCGCCAGAACGAGCTCTTCAATGCAGAAGGAGCCGCGTCGTGAAACCCAATGCTAGGCAGGCCGTGTCTCGAGGACAGATGACGACGGTTGAGCAGCACTGACGCCTGACATGTAAGCGAAGCTTGCAGGCGTAACTAGTCTCGGCTGAAACCTATTTAAGCCCAGTGCAGTAGAGGGAGGTGGCAAAACCTTTTAACAATTCCTTTGTTCACTTACAACATCTACTGCCTAAGTACAGCAGTGAAACATCTCTCATCAATTGCCTTTCGACAACATTTGCAATCTTGCAACAACAGAACTAGACAGACTAGAACAGATTTGTGCTAGCGTTTAGCTTTCAGAGGCTAACCGCCACACTGGTTTCGGAGCTCTTTGGTCGACGCACGCTTTTGTTGCTCGTTGATCTGCTCGACGTCGTTTGATTGAGTTGAGATGGCTTCTCTAGGACCCGGACATTACGTGGTTTTAGTAATTCATGTTGGAGGAACAAAACCGTCGGACTTGAAGTTGGTGTTTCAGCGTGAGCCTCGTTCTGGTAAAACTTGGTTCCCAGCTGGCTCTGTCTTACCTAACGAAGAGCCTGTCGACGCTGCTATTCGCGAGTTACATGAGGAGACCGGTCTTGTTTTGACACCGGATGATTTGACGATGTTGAATGGTGAACATGTTAACGTTACACTACCTCAAGGACGACAGCTTGTCTACGTGTACTCAGCTTCTATTCCTGTCCTGTTTGCTACGAACAACTTACGTACACCTGCTCAAGTCGAGCATGCTGTTTTGGCACAGTCGACAGTTAATCCGGATGGCACCTACGTCGTACCGGAAACCATCAACATTGACGGTCTGACACTTACGCCCGCACAGAAGGGGTTACTTCGTGCTGAGAAGCACAAGAGTGAATTACTTCACTTTGGTTACGTGACTCAGTGGGAATCTTTTTATCGAGCAATCACACAACATGTTCCAGTCATGCAAGACGACACGTCTATCCCGAGACAGTCCCACATGTACACCCGGTTTACGACGGTCGACTCTGGTTCTGTATGGCTACTGATTCGCGGACACATTAATCGACTGAATGGTGAAGGACCTACGGATTTACGATTGGGAATGCCGATGCCTACCCACAACTTGGCTGGACTATCTGTGACCCTCACGGAGACTCAGCGTAAGGCTGCTATTACTTCACCGTACCAGAATGGTCAGGTACCTCATGTACTGGAGGATTGGCTCGAAGCACAGCCTCAGCGTTTTAAAATGCTTGGAATCACGGCTGACTCGTACGATGCAGTGTTTTGGGTTACTTCACAGTTTTCTGGACACCTGGGTGGGTGGTGGTTGAACCGGAAAAATCAGCCTCCAATTCCATCTACGTACAACGAGCTTGTTGCGGAGTTACGCAAGTCGACGTTTCTTCCGAACATTCAGGACGACGCAATTAACGCTTTGCTAAGCTTTACGCAGAGCAACACGATGAGTTACGCGGTTTTCACTAAACAGTACAACGACTACTTACGTCGGTCTCGTCAACACCTTACAGCTGAGGTACAGTGTGTACGCTTCATTAATGGCCTAGCGAACGAAACGCTCAAGAGACTGGCTAAGTCACACCGAGCTCGGCAAGGATACCAGACTACGCTAGTGGAGCTGCAAAACTTTTTGAATGACGTCGTGACAGACTCGCCGGAACTTGGCAATACAAAGTTTGCTGCTGGACCATCTGCCCAGCCCTCACGCAAGCGCAACCTTGATGACCCTTTCGAGGAAGCCTCTAACGTCTGGAAACGAAACAAAGGTGGCCGTGGACGAGGCCGCGGACGTGGACGTGGAGGTGGCAACAATGGTGGACGTGGTCAGACATCTGGCCGCGAAGATTTTAATTCACTCGCAAATGCAATGACAGCTGAGGAGCGTAAGCGACACATGGACGAAGGACTCTGCTTCAAGTGCCACAAGAAGGGACACTGTTTGTTCCAATGTCCGGAGTTCAAAGGCAAGGCACCGATGCAACCTAAGAAGCAATGATGGTGGCAAGGCTGTTCTACAAATGAACTGGAGCAGCCGGCTACATCTACTGTTCATTCTGAGACACTGTTAGCGACAGAGGTCGTCGAAACACCTTCGGCACCTCCATCGACTACAGTCGCGACACCTGTAACACAAGTAGCAGGTCGTTGTCGTCAGAGTAAGCAGAGACAGAGTCGTAAACCTGTAACCAGACGTTCAGTTGATTGGAAACTGGTTGACTCAGTCTTTGACCCTTTGCATGCACGATTCAACTTCACGTTGGAGGGATGTGCTGATGATGAAGGTCTTAACTCGCACGGTGACTTACCTCACTGTTCGCCGAGTGACTCGATTCTAGACAGAGATTTAACAGGAGAACGGGTGTTCATCAACCCACCCTGGGAGTTAGCTGAGCAGATTGCGCAGCATTTTGAGGATTGTCGTCGAACATCTCCGACATCTACGATGGCTGTATTTGTACTACCGAAGTGGGCAAAATTTACTCAGGTGACTAAGCACTGGAAACTCTATCAAGAATTCCCAGCAAGGACACAGCTTTTTACACGTCAGTCATTGGAGAACCCAGCGCAACAGGAGGTGGTTGCTCCAGCCCCTTGGCATGTACAGCTGTGGTTAGTCGACGCAGATTGTGCGTTTAACGACTCACCATAACCAACAGCGTCTAGACTTCGTACCTCAGGCCACAGTTCCATTATTTTGGGATGACGAGGTTCCGTCAGATCGAGAATTACGACGGAAGTCCCAACTGCTGTTTGAAGACGCACAGTTAAATTCATTGACTGTTGAAGCGTTGCAGCTGAGCCCTGAGTTCGCTGATCTCATTCGCGAGGGGTTCTCACAAGATTCGTTTTATGGGGACGATGGTGAGTGGACAAGAGACAGCCGGATAGAAGCCAGAGACGGGTACTTTTGGCGTCTCAATCGCCTCTGTATTCCACAGAACTTTGAGCTCCGACTGAGATTGATCACAGAGCTGCACGAAAGTTCGTCAGCTGGTCACAGAGGAGTTGCTAGCACTCTTGCTAAAGCACTCGACAGATTCTGGTGGAAACGAATCCGCCAAGACGTGAAAGATTTTTGTGAACGCTGCGTCGTGTGCCGACGAGCAAAGATTCGACCGCAGATGGCTGCGACTCTTTACCCATTACCTGTTCCACCCAGACCGTGGCACACAGTTGGTCTTGACTACCTGACACACTTGCCTGAGAGCAACGGCTTTAACAGTGTGCTGATTGTAGTAGACCATCTAACTCGAATGGCCCATTTTCTGCCATGTACAGAGTCGATTACTGCCGAAGAAACTGCCACTTTGTTCTTATAGGGAGTCTACCGCTTACATGGACTTCCCCGTGTGCTAATCAGCGACCGCGACCCAAAATTTGTCAGCGCTTTCTGGCAGACACTCTGGAGACGCCTTGGAACGCGTCTGAACATGTCTTCCAGCCGACACCCAAAAACAGACGGATTGACAGAGCGCGTGAACAGCACGTTTCAGCAGCTTCTTCGTTGCTTCTGTTGCTATGATGGCTCTGATTGGACGACATTTTTACCACAAGTGGAGTTTGCGTACAACGCTTCGCGTGCACTCGGAATTGAGCACACGCCGTTCGAGCCTAACTTTGGTTTTTCTCCTGAGGAGCCTCCTGACCTGCTATTCAGCATGCGACCGTCGATTCCAATTTCGCAAGACGCAATAGAACGGTTGAGATTGTTACAGGAAGTGCACACCCTGGTACGCTCTGTGTTACAGCTACACAAGGACGAGATGCAAGCGCGCACAGAACCATCTACAGCGCCACACTTCGCTAAGGGAGACAAGGTGTCAATCGTCACAGCAAATCTTTTTCTGCGAGGACAACCGAACAGGAAACTCAGAGACAGACAGCTCGGTCCTTTTTCAGTGGAGGAGCAGATTGGAAAACACAGTTACAGATTGAAACTACCAGCGACAGTACGCTTACATCATGTGTTCCATGTTAACAACTTACGACCCTGCTCTACTGCTCCGCTACGACCAGCTGTCCCTGTTACTGTACCTGAAGGAGACGATGAGGAGTTTGACGTCTCGCACATCTCTGCTGTGTGCATCAAGTCGCTACCTGGGCGACGAGGCAAGTATTTGCTCTTTATGACGCACTTCAGTGATGACGACATTCCACTTGTCTGGCACCGTTTGAACGAGGTGCATCGAACAATTGCGTTACAAGAATTCTTGGAGACGCCCCAATGGCGCAAGTTCGCCAAGACTAAGGTGTACATTGACTTCATGCACGCTTTCCCAGCGCGCATTCCTGAGTCCCAGTAATAGCTTCAGTAAAGGAGCCAAGAACCACGGAGGTCTGCCTCGCGGCGGCCTCATTGATCTGTCAAGAGGGGGAGGGTACGAGTGTGACGAGTACAGTCCTGCAACAGTACATTGCAGGACATTGTACAGGTACTCGTTACGGATACCAAATCGTGCTTTTCCACAGGACGGACGTATACTCGTGGGTACGTCGCTACTGCAATATTGTAATGGTGCTGATGCTACAGTACGACCAGTAGCTCCCGGTACGTACAAATATGCATAATTAATCTAACCAGCCAGAAGACGCGCCAGAACGAGCTCTTCAATGCAGAAGGAGCCGCGTCGTGAAACCCAATGCTAGGCAGGCCGTGTCTCGAGGACAGATGACGACGGTTGAGCAGCACTGACGCCTGACACGTAAGCGAAGCTTGCATGCGTAACTAGTCTCGGCTGAAACCTATTTAAGCCCAGTGCAGTAGAGGGAGGTGACAGAACCTTTTAACAATTCCTTTGTTCACTTACAACATCTACTGCCTAAGTACAGCAGTGAAACATCTCTCATCAATTGCCTTTCGACAACATTTGGAATCTTGCAACAACAGAACTAGACAGACTAGAACAGATTTGTGCTAGCGTTTAGCTTTCAGGGGCTAACCGCCACACTATGTCTAGATTATTTCGTAGCACTTTGTTTCTAGTATATGCGTCGTTGTACATGTGTCGGTCCGGAAGGTCCTCGGCCCACAACCTTAAACCCAAGCCTGCCGCCCCTGCGTACGTCGTCACCAAGCTCCCCTCGTCTTCGAAGAGAGAGTTCAACAACGTATGTGCCAGGTTGATTGCGAAAAGTTGCAGTCTATATTCAATACCGGGGGGCGACATGCCTTTTCGTGATTTCGTTAAAACGATCAAGCACGGCCGATACTCCGCTCCGGTTACCTACACCGTCTACAAAATCATCGTGGACGTTTCTATTGAGTGTCAAAAACAACTGAAGGTAAGAAGTGGCCCGATAATATTCAAAAACATTATCGGGCCACTTCTTACTCGAAACGGTATGCCATTCATGTTCTTAAGAGACTCGGAAGTCGGAACGCGTTGCTTGTTTGTGTGACGAGTGTTGTCATGTGACAATATGTTACATAACATTAACGGCGTTCCGAAAGTACCGATTTGTATACACGAAAACGGCGTCACTTGCACGGAACCCACCTCGTGTTACGGGCCGCCATAAGCTCACACGTACGTTTCTTCAAGCCCCCCAAGGCCCTAGTTGCTTACTTGCTTCAGTATGATCTATGTGTATGGTCTTTATGCGCCCAAGCTTGAAAATTGTATGTTGTTGCTGCTCGTGATGGCGCATCGTGCCGCATGCAATAACTATTTTAAAATCGGCGCGCGCAATGCACGACGAGGTCGATGGGCTTCATCCTGCCGCGAAATGTGGCGGGAAACGCACGAGTAAAGGCAGGTTTCAGAGTCAGCGGCGGACAAAAGCTTAAGAGCAATGGGCGAAAGCGGCGGAGGCAGCCGCGCAAGAGCATCAAACGTCGCAGGAAGTTGCGGCGAGTACTCAGCGACCGGCAGCTGAGGTAGCGACTCTCTGAGCTGAGGTTGGACGCCTCAAAAAGGAGAACGAAAAGCAGACGAAGGAAGCCGAAATTATAGAGAAGCGACTCGAGTTGGAAAGACAACGGTCCAGCATTAAGGAAGAGCGTGTAAAGGAGCTGTGCGCGGCGGCAATCGAGTCAAACATTGGCTCGCGAAGGTGTGCAACCAGCGCGACTCGTTGGGCTGCAATGTCCTTAAAGTAAAGGCCCGTGGTTCAAGCGGTAGACTGAGCGCGGCTAGGTGTAGTGAGAAAGCAAAGGAACTTATGGGGCGCGGTGCATACGGACGCCGCCGTCCGCTGTCGAGGCGCATAATGGCACCACCGGTAAGTAACGGAGCCGATTACCGTGGCTTTAGACGTCGCGAAGTGGCAGCACTGAAGCAATACCTAGACCACCGTTACGAAGGCGGTATCGCGGGAGAAATGGTCGTGCGGTTTCTAAACTTCTTCTTTAATAAGCTTCCGGACATACTCAACTCTGTGGGCTAAGAGCATGGTATATATACCGTTGTTGACGAGCGTGTGGTAGAGACACTGCGTGAGCATTAGTCACTCGCGCGGGCCTCTTTCATTCGGGTAACGGGCAAGGTCACTTGACGCCGCTACCATGATCAAATACGCGCATTAGATCAGAGGTGGAACGAAGAGACCAGTGACCACGAGGTAGTCATGTTACCATACGGGAAGCGAGTTCCTTTACTTCCGAGCACAAGCGACGTTTGAGGATTGGGGTCTGGAGTTGCGGAGCTGTTGGGGCTGCACTTGTCAGACGACGACAATTGGATCACTTTCGACGCGATGCAAGCACTCCGCAGTATTCTTGTGTTTTCCCTGCATGACAACTACCGCCAAACAAGGTTAATGTCGTCCAGTTTTGCAGCGAGCTGCGGGGCTAGTGAACAATTTGACGTTTGACTTCAGGTATATATTATCACTGGGTTTATATTGTTTTATTCACTGAAAATTTTGTGTTGTTTTCTTCGACAACTAGCTGACGGTAGTGTGGCCTTCAAGTTGGGTCACCAAGGAGCCGTGCTTGCCATCCTCAAGATAGTGCTGACAAGCGTTGATACAATGGCTTCCTCCTAGAAGGTCGGGGCTACAACATAATCCATAACGGCGTAAAGATCATGATATGCGAGGGGCACAATAAGTGCGATAAATTTGTTACACAACTTCAAGCGATCAAGCAAGAGGTGCTGAGAGAAATATGTTATGGCCCACGCATGAAGCTGCATGAAGCGAAAGTGTACACCTTCATGCTTGTCATTGGTTGTGATATGGCGTTTCACGGTGGGGTTATTGTAAGTAATATACACTGGTTTTTAGTTGCAAATAGCTATTGCAGGCTATTCTAGACATGCTTTATACATGTCTAGATCGGACATACCGATACACCTTTTGTTTGGATACAGAGCTGTCGCTAGGCTACATCTCTTCACTTCCTTTGTCCCAAACCTTGGGCTGGTTATCTTTGTGCTTGTCATTGTTTGTGACTTTGATTGTAACTAAGTATACGTTAGTTACCTTCCATGCTAAACGTGTCTCCAAAGTTCAACATGTTATGGCGCTCGCCTCAAGTCACTCTCACGCGATCAACGTTTTTCGGCGAGCTACCATCGACGACTCTCCCGCGAAAGGCAAGTTCTCTTGGACAAATAGCACTTATTAACACATGTAGTCGGCGTAACCGCCAGTATAAACCCCCGACAGCCCACCTAAGTCACCTGCTCGAGGACGACTGCGAGTCACCACACCGGCGCACTCGTCTTGTGTGGACATGGTGCTTACATGTCCAAGCTCGAGAAGGGGGGGGGGGGGGGGGCGCACTGTTGGGTGAATACGCATACAAAGGTGCACGGCAACTTTATTGATAATGTATTATTGTATATATCATTAGCGAGCCAGCCACCAGCGATCCACTACACATGACGTGGCCGTGGCCTCGACTTGTGCCCCATAATGGGTGGAGGACACAGAAAAAGTGCTTTGACACGCGCCCGGAGCTACATGCCGAGGGACCGGCGGGCATGATGCCGTCTCTCTGAAACCGTTGTTAGGCACAAGTCCATCTAGTGGTTTTACCGTTGTGTGTCGCTACTTGTCGCCATAATATATTAGCGCCGTCCTTTACCATGGTGCCAAAGCCTCGCTCGGCGGCACCCCCAGTCGACGCCCATGCCGACCCTTTGGACTAGAGCTTCCAGCACAACTCCCTCGATCAGCCCTCCCAGCAAATGGCGCTCATCCGCGCTCGCCTAGAAGCACAAGCGACTGAGATTGATGTTTAGCGCCAACGTGACGCACAACGCGACACTCCAAGGTGAGAATATGTTAAGACGTCGACGTACCATTGGGCTAGTTGTTTCCATGGGATGATCTCATTGTCGGCTTACATGCAGCAAGTCCAATGGTTTCATTAGTTTAATCTGCTAGGTTTGCGCACAATGTAGTGCTTTCCTTTTGCCGTGCTTTGGATTCCGTGATCCTCTTGTCACTCTTGCCCTTTTGTTTCCCCTCGCACTTTCCCTGTCCGTGCTCATCTTGTTTTTCTTGTAACCAAGCGAGCAAAACGAAGAAAAGAGGAAAACTCCGAAAGCCCGAAAATATTGTATATGTTAAACCCCAAGTGTAAACTGCGACAGTGTATACACCATACGTACAATGTATATACTGTCTAGCACTTGAGACAGTGTATACACTGTACGCCTTTTTGTGTACAGTGTATACACTGTCTCGCAATATTTCAGACAGTGTATATACTGTCTAGGACTTGAGACGGTGTATACACTGTACGTCAAAATAACGGACGGTGTATACACTGTACACACCGCTACCCCTCTGCTACGTACAATATGGAAACTTGCTGAATGCGAGGCAAAACCCCGTTTTATCGGAGGTTTTTGCCCGTGCGCGGGCGCGCCACACAAATCTGCAGGATCTGCCTCCGTCATTTTCATTACCGCTAAGATTAGCGCTAAATTGCTATTATTTGTTCGCCACCGCCCATCGCTGCTGCGCAGAGTCACCGACCGCTGATGCTGTCGCCATTTCGCAGTAGCACCACTCCGATCAGCGCACGTACGCACGACCGACAGCCACCACGGGCGCGGGGCGGACAGTTTGAATTAAAAATATGTACCGGAGGATAGGTTATCGTGCCGCCGACACAACACGAGTGGCGCGTCAGAGTCGGCGGGAGGCTCGGAGGGCGGCGAGGTGGGCAGTAGCGCCCAAGCGGCGGGCAGCGGGAATAATACAGGTGTGGGTACCGACGCCGACCCCGTCGCCACCCTGCGAGGCAAATACATATAAAGACATAGGGGCAAACGGGTAGACAGAAACATACGTACATACATATAGAGAGAGGGAGAGAGCGAGTGCGACACACATACACATAAAAAGAGAGGGAGAGAGAGAGCGCGAGACTAACAGACACGCACGAATACTACACAAAATGAAAGACACAACACATACACGTGTACACATGCACACAATTGCGCGCAAATGAACACACACATACCATAAACACACACACACACACACACACACACACACACACACACACAAACTCTCACTCACTCACACACACACACACACACACACATACCATAAACACACACACATACACACACACACACATGGGCACAAGCATGTACACACATACGAAATCTAGAGAGGGATACACAAACACAAACCCTGAGAACAAGACACGCTCACATACATACAAACGTACGCACAAGAACAGAAAGTGAGAGGGAAAGAGAGAGAGATAAACTTATAGACACGCATAAATACTTCACACAATGACAGACACATCACATACACGTGTACAAACACAAACAACTGCGCGCACATACAGACACGAAGATATTTATAAAATGAGACACACACGCACACGGACACAGACAGACACACACACACACACACACACACATAGGCAAACTCTAACATTATCTGATGCGAAACGCGATGGAATCCAAATATCAAACAAACATCACAAACAACACACACACACACACACACACTCACACACATACACACACACATACACACACAGTCCTTGAGAATTGGAAGAATCGGCAAATTGGAAGACATTCTCTGACACACGCAAACGTCAACGTAGGGAGTGAGATAGTGGGAGGGAGGGGAAGGAGGGGAGGGAGAGTGAGAGAGAGAGAGAGAGAGAGAGAGAGAGAGAGAGAGAGAGAGAGAGAGAGAGAGAGAGAGAGAGAGAGAGAGAGAGAGAGAGAGAGAGAGAGAGAGAGAGAGAGAGAGAGAGAGAGAGAGAGAGAGAAAGAGAGAGAGAAAGAGAGAGAGAGAAAGAGAGAGAGAAAGAGAGAGAGAGAGAGAATGTGTGCGTGTGTGTGTGTATG
>JAPMLY010000856.1:0-52500 GCA_026401115.1 Tetraselmis chui
AGGGAGGGGGTGGTGCTGGGGGGGTCGTTGGGGGGGCGTTCGACTGGTGGTGGTGGTGGGAAGGGAGGGGGGAGGAGAGGAGGGGAGAGGGGGAGGGGGTGGGGAGGGGGTGGGAGTTGAGGGGGGGAGGGAGGTGTGGGGGGGTGGAGGGCGTCGAGTAGGTGGGGGCGGCCCCGTGGGAGGGGGGCGGAGCGGAATGTGTGGTTCCATAGGAGAGTGTGGAGGGAGTATACCGAGGACCGGGGGTCGAAGGTGGGGGGATTGTATGGTTGGTCCGGAGGGGCTGTGGTGATGAAGTAGGTGTGTAGGAGGGCGTGGGTCCCGCACGACCATGCTCCGTTGGAGTCGTTTTGGCGGGGTGGGTTGAGTGAGCGTAAGACTCCGACGGGAGGGGGGGGGGAGGAGTTCCATCGGAGAGGAGAGTGAGAGAGCGGGTGAGGAGGTCGGGCGGAGGGGGGTGGTGTAGGGAGTCAATCCACGTAGCGGAGGTGTGAGTTAGGTGGAGGAGGCCGAAATGAGAGTGTTGCCATGTGAGGACGAGGAGAGAGTGGATAGGCGTACCCGGTCGGGGGGGGGAGCCTCGGTTAGCGAGGTTAGTCCATTGGCAGGGGTATTGGGAGTTGTGATGGTAATTGTCGACTTCGTTGTTAGTGATAACTGTATATGAGGCGGTGGGAGTGGGGTGGAGTTTGGATAACGTTGTAGCAAGGCAGTAGAGTTTGGAGAGGTCTTGGTAACGGCCCCATTGCAAGGAGAGGACCGCAGAGGAATCGAGGGAGCCGATGGGTGTAGGGAGGCCGTATTCTAGGTTTAGGTCGAATAGGTAGTTATGTAAGACGGTGCAGCAGGTGCGGGGAGTAAAGTGGGCCGGGAGAGATGGCGGAAGCACTGTGGTTACAGTGTGACGTCGGATATCTGGCTGGGGGGTGGGGGGTTGGTTGTGGGGTCGAACCTCAGGGCCTTGAGGCCCGTCTTGTGGGGGACTAATGATGGTAAGCGGCCGTGCCGGCCGAGGCTTGTGGAGGGCGGGGGTGGGAGGCTCCGGAGGGTCCGTTCGTCGAGGTTTTGCGCATGTCGGCGAGTAGAAGCTCCTTGGAAGGGGTGGTCGTTCGGAGCTTAAGAGGGGGTGGTAAGTGTAGGGATGGCGGAGAGAGTATGAGAGGGAAGGGGAGGGGGGATAGAAAAATTGTAAGCAAGGTGTGGTAGGTATTAGGAGGGGGGCGATAGTGGGGAGCTGCGGTGACAGAGGGGGCTGTCGATATCGTATCAAAAGTGCTTCGGGGCTTCCGATAGAAGCCTCGGAGCAGGCCTAAAGGTAGTGGGGACTGTAGGGGCGGGGGAGTACGTGTATCGCTGAGAACGTTACGGGTCTATGACTGCCAAACTGTGTCTGAAAAGGGGGGCGATATTTCCGGGGCATGTAGATTCGCGGGGGGGCGGGTGATCGGTGAAGCTTACGGGTAGAGCAAGTCGGGCGGGCTAGTCGCAGCAGGGGGTGAGCTGTAATTATTGTAGAGACGGGCGAGTTGGGCGGAGTATGGAGTGTGAAAAAAGGAGGGGGGAGAACGAGTGCGTTAGGGTCTACAGGGAGGTAATCGCAGGTAAGCGCGAGTGTTTCATGGGTGAGTCGTGTTAGGCGGGCTGTAGTGTACAGTAAAAGGGAACAGAGAATGAGACATCGGAGGGGCACAGCGACTGGAGCGAGCGTTCGATAGAGCGAGGGAGCAGCGGGAGGACAACCGGCAGCAGGAGGATGAGGTAGGGGGGGAGAGGTGAGCGGGGCGGTGGTGTCTGCTGCTGGCAGCGGGTGAGGAGAGTGGGAGTCGTCGGTGGACGGGTCGTGTCGGCCGACAGGCGGGGAGTGCGTGCGAGAGGGAGCGGACAGGGCACGGGCCAGCGCGTCAGGCCAAGCGGCATGCGTAGTTGTGAATATGTTAGTGTATTGGTGGGGTAGGAGAGTAGTACATGGGGGGGGTGTTGATCAGGACTGATTAGGGCGGTGGTGAGTGCAGAGGCGAGAATTAGGCCTGTAAATAATATATTTTGTTCGGATTAAAGAAAGCGATTTTTGAGTTTCATGATGTTGCATTACTGGACTAATTTTACAGCACTGTGGCTTGGAAGCACTAAGGTGAGGAAAAGGTATCGAGTTTGGTGCGCTGCTGACGATGTTATCAGCATAGGCTAGCAGGAGGGGACGGGGGGTGCTAGCCTGTTCCTTACCGTGGGATATAGCGGGACGATCGTACCGGTACTGTTCGTATGTGTGGGTCGAAAAGTCAGCGGCCCGTCCTAGGGCAGTGGTTGACATGGGGTCGGCAAGGACCAGAGGCGTTCGGAATCGTCTGGTAGGAAAGGGTGCCAAAGCTGTGCTCAGGTCCTGGGCGGCTTGGGGTGGTGGGGGCACAGTGTTGAGTAGAGCGAGCGGATGTCCCGCGTGGTAGCTCCTGTGTTTGTAGGGGTCCGCGGTAGGCGCATTCGCGGGCCGATCCCGCAATTGCATATGTCTGTACGTGGGAGGGGGGTTAGAGTTTGTGGACATATTGATCAAGTTGGGCTTTAAAGCTTGGTAGGCAGTGGGGGGTACCGAAGCCTGGCCCAAGTCTTGGGCGGCATGGGGTGGTTGGATTGCGGAATTGAGTGGAGTGAGCGGACGTCCCGCGTGGTTGCTCCGATCCCTGAGGAGGACCTGCTTGTAGGAGTCCGGGAGGATGGAAGGAAGAGACAGGGTGGGCGATGGGCAGTTTTCGATGTATGTGGTGCTCGGGTTGTGAATGTGGGTGGATTGTGGGTTTGAGGTGGTCAGCGTGTGTTGGCGGCACACGACCAGGCCTGATGGGACCTGGGCTGTTTTCTGCGGGCGTCGGGTGTGGACGTCCGGACGCTCGGAGGGGCACGCGGTGGTGCGCCGGCTCCGTGGGGAGGTTTGTTTTGTAATCTATCGGACTCGTAGGGGTGTCGTAGTATTGAGCGTAGTACGCGAGGTGTTTGTGAGGCGGGCGGCGCAGATTCCGGCATGTTAACCGAATTCAAATTTGTGAAAGCTGCGCCTTGGAGTGTGTACCGTCTGATGTGCCTACGGATCCACTGACCTGGGTGAGCTAGGCTCGGGTGGGGAGAGGTGATCGGTGCCCGTCGTCCGACGGGCCCTGTGGTCACCAGTCTATCGCTCATAGGGAGGCCAAGCCCGGAGCGAAGACGGTCGGCGTTGCTCATCCGAGCTACCGACCCATCCCCTATATTTTGACGTCAATAGTACTTTAGTAGTACTTTGGATCTTTTTACTGTCTTTAGTGACGGTCCTATGGCGGTCGATATTCAATTACAATATATACTGCTAAAGTACAAACAGTGAGACATCTTATCATCTTCTCCAATTTGCACCACCACTATGCCATCAAGCGGCACCGGAACAAAAAGAACAAAACAGATTTGTGCTAGCAGTTAGCTTTGGAAGGCTAACCGCCACACTGGTTTCGGAGCTCTTTGGTCGACGCACGTTTTCGCAGTCGTTTGATTCGTTTGACCTTGCCTGATTTATTCGGAATGGCGTCTGTTAGACATGTTCGTTACGTGGTGGTCGTACTTCATGTTGGAGGGACTAAGCTTTCCGACGTTAAGCTTGTGTTACAACGTGAGCCTCGTTCTGGTAAAACTTGGTTCCCGGCTGGTTCGGTAACGGCTAACGAAGAGCCTCTCGATGTTGCCATTTGTGAGTTACATGAGGAAACTGGCTTGATTTTGACTCCGAATGATTTAACGATGTTGAGTGACGCCCCGGTTCGAGTCGCGCAACATGTCGGACAACATCTCGTTTACGTCTACACGGCTTCCGTTCCTGTTCCGTATATTACGACTCATTTGCGTACTCCTGCTCAGCTTGAGCATGTTATGACAACTCAGTCGACTATCAATCCGGATGGTTCTTACGTCGTACCGGAAACAGTTGATGTCGGAGGTCTGAACCTTACGCCCGCCAAGACGGGGTTACTTCCTCGCGCCGTGCACTTTTTGCGGACGATACTTTCGGAGCGGTGGCCTTAGTAGACACCAACACTCTTGCTCTCACCGCAATACTACGCCCTCCCAACCGCCGGCATGCGGTGCTTCGCTTCCGCGTGGTCGGCCGTCCCCGCCGCATCCCCAGTCCTTGCCCCCCGCCGTCCAATGGTGCCTTGACTATGGGGCCACTGGTGGGGAGAACTCCAAAGCCTTCTTCGAGTCCTACCTCCTTTCCTTTCGATCTAGTACGTCCTCGAACGGCGTCCCCCCTTCGGTGGTACGCCTCGTCAAGCCGGTCTTCGAGGAGCTTGTCGGCTGCGTTTTGTCTTTCCGCGGTAGGGCCACCCAAGGGGCTTCTGCGGAAGCGGCTTGGGCGGCGTTACTTCTATTTCCGCGCATAGTTTTGCGCCCCATGGCTGATTTCACTTTTGCGGGGCATGTGCCCCATGATCCGGTCGCTGATTACCGTGACAACCGCTTAGCCCATTGGGCGTCAGAAAATCTCGATACATTGTTTTCCGCCGCTCGCGCTCACGCATCCCTTACCAATGGGCGGGCACCGCCACATGCAAAACTTTCGAGGGCCGGTACCGACCCCATCTCCCCTTCGCAACCCTTTCATAACGGCGTCTCGGCCAAGGTCGCCAACCGGGCGGCTAGTCTAGCTGCGGTTGGGGAGTACCGTCGTGCTATGGAGGCCCTAAGCTCCAGCCCCGTTGCAAGTGGTCGTGGGGTGCACGAGGAATTATGACGGTTGCACCCACAAGACGATGACGACCTCGCGGACGTGTTTCCGGATCCCTTCTCCCTCCCTCGTATCTAACTCCGTGCTTAGGAAGTTGATATCATGGAGGTCGTTGCTAGATGCCCTCGAAAGTCTAGTCCTCACGTCGACGGCTGGAGGTTTGAAACTCCTCGCGCGTTTGGTTCCCCTTGCAATCTCACCGGTTTAGCCGAAGCCATCGTGAATGCAAAAGTTCCACCAGACGTTGCCTCATTCCTTGCCTCTGCCATACTTATCCCGCTAGATAAGCTTTCATCACGAACAACGACGCGCACAAGAGCAAGAACTTCGCGACCAAAAGGGAACGTTGCGCCCGATTCGAATTGGCTCCGTTTTAGTTCGTTTCGCGAATTGTGCGCTTCTCGCTGTAATTGGTGACGAAGTATCTCAATGGTTGGCTGCTCGGCACCAATTTGGGGTCGGCGTCCGCGGCGGGGTTGAGATCGTACAGTGCATGGTTCGAGCCGCGCTTGACGCTTCACCGGACTGGGCGGACATGCAATGCGACGCATCCAACGCGTTCAACGAGTTCTTGCGGCATCCCTTGTTTGAGGAGTTTCGGGGATATGGCCAAGCTATGCCGGAGGCGTATGCTAGCGTCGGCCTCACATTAACCATCCGCAAAACTGTTTGTATACCCCTTTGGGTGTCTGTGATGCTTTCGATAACTTACCCAACGGCCACATCATGCGGGGAGTAAATGTCTCCACGGAAGCGACGATAGTATTGGGGGGGCCAATGGGTACATCCAATTTGCTCGAGACGTATTCAAAACGGCCTTAAGTAAGTATGAGGCCTACGGCAAACGTCTAAGGGGTCTAGCGGCTCACCGGCACTCTCACACTGCGCTTCGTAACCATCAACATTGCAACCGCCGCTTCGGACACTTTGCCCGTACAGTCTCCCGAGGTCTTGGCAGGGGCGAGGGCTACGGTGACACCGTCGTGACCTTCCTCGAGCGCGCTGACAATGCCACCCTAGATGTGGCGGCTGAGGTACTGGGCCTTCCCGCAGCTAGCCTACCCCGCAACACTCGCTCCGAGATGTCTCTTTCCGTACGTTTCGGAGGCATGGGGGTGGGGGACTTGGTTGCCTTGGCGGATGCGGCCCATGTCGGAGCGGCCGGTTTGGCAGTGTGCTCAGCTATCCGTTTCCTTACATCACAAGATGCTCGCGTGCGCGGGGATTCCCAAGACGAAGCTCCGATGGAGCCGACCATGTATGGACGGTTAGCGACTGCTATGACCACAGCGGTGTCCCGAAGGCATGGTGCACCGGACGGGGACGACGGCGAGAACGAACCCATGTGGTCGTTAGAACTCGCTTCGTTGTGGGCGCGCTTAGATGCTGCGTGCGGTTCTCACGCTCTCGCCGAGTCCGAACCCTTGATTGATAACCACAGCCTCAGCGATGCTTCCCCCGCAACGTCCAACGGTGCCTCGCGCCGGCTGCGTAGCCGAAGCCCGATCAAACAACGAGAAGATTGCTCGGTCCCTTGATGGCCTATCCTCGCTCGTACCCCTTTCTGCGTTTGCCACGGACATCTTTCCAAAGCTACGAGCCGACATCAGTGAGCGCGTCAACTTGCCTCGCTTCGCGAAGCTCGCTCCCACGTTTTCCAACCGCGCTCGGCCGGAGTCTAGGCGTTTTGTATCTCGTCTTGGCCACGGCGCCCTTGCGTTTTTGGCTTCGGACCCGCCTACTTCGGGTCGCATGGGCGAGCTTCGTGACAAGTTCCACGAGCACTACGATGCAGTTTTCCGCGTCGCGGCGTGTCGCATCTTCGGCCTACCCTCATCCCGCATCCTCTCTTCTCTACGCTCCCCTACTGCTTGTGCTTCTTGCCATCGCTCGGTTCAAGCTATGCGGGGTGCGTTCTCATCGGCGGGTGTTGACATGTCGGACGATGCGTGGGCCACTGCTTTAGCGGACCATTTGGCTCGATGCGACGGGGATGCTTCGGTCCACACCGCTCACTCTTGGTTAGTGACGGCCCTTGCGGAAATCATCTCCGAGGTTCGTGGCGCACTCGGGGTTGGCGTCGAGGTTCTCACAGATCCCACGATGTTAGTTCAACTCCTCAACGGTGACGACGGTCTCCCCGCGGATGTGAGTGTCTTGCACTATCACGGCATCCGAGGCTCAAAACTTGCCCTTGATGCCGTGATTCCCGGTTTGCTCGGCGTTTCTAGCCCCCCCGTCACCCGAAGTCGCTCTCCGCCATGCTGAGAAGACCAAGTTTGAAAAGTACTCGGAGGGGGTGAGCAGTCGCCTCGACATCCGTTTCATTCCCTTTGCAGTCACGAAATTTGGTACTCTCGGCGGCCACGCCACGGCTTTCTTGACGGAGCTAGCCAAGCGGGCAGCCGCATCTAAAGGGATGCATGTGGGCAAGTTGTTGGCCTCATGGCGTCGAAAGGTCTCTCTCGCCGTCCATGTTGCTCACGCGGACAACTTCTTGCGCGGTTTGTCCGCCGCTGCGGACGGCGTGGAGGCCGCTTCTTCCTCGGCTGGGATGCCTTCTCCTGCCACGGCACTCTTCACCCTCGCCATGGGCCGCAAGCGTCCCCGTGCTTCCTCGAGCGGCGCGTGAGGCGCCGCTTGTCGCCTCCACGTGTTGCATTCTCGGCGTGGCCTAGGAGTTTCCTTAGTTTAATCTTCTAGGTTTGTGCACAATGCAGTGCTTTCCTTTGGCCGTGCTTTGGATTCCGTGATCCTCTTGTCACTCTTGCCCTTTTGTTTTTCCCCTCCCACTTTCCCTGTCTGTGCTCATCTTGCTCTGCTTGTAATCAACATACTACCTGTACGTTGCATGGGATGGACGATTCTATTTGTTTGACATGTCGCTATATACAGAGGTCGTACAGCAATCGTCCCGCTATCGCTTGACTGGACAAATTATGTCACTTCTGGTGCGGTGAAAATATGTACCACGGTAAAAGTGTATGACCACCTTCCCACTCTTCATATTGGTCTCACCACCGCCCAACCTGCGTCGTATCTCAACAACTAGCCTACAGACTGGGAGCGCGAACTCCACCCACGAAATGGTGTCTTCTGGACCCACTGAAGGCGGCAAGTAAGTTCTACTGCGCACTCCTCTTTCCCTGATACGTCGTTCTGGCGGCTATTTCATTCGCACCGTCGTTATTCACACATGCCCGACTACCTCGTGAGTGGTCGCCGCCACTGTACCCCGCGCCACAAGCGGCGCCCAACCTCGTGCGCGCGGCCTGCATGGCCTCGAAAGTGCCACCTCAAATGTTTAAGCGTAACATCTCTTTGCCGTGATGTCGCACTAGTGCAGCGGTATTATGTAGTCTCTTCTTCTCTGAAGTATCTCGAAGCCGCTTGTGTCACAGTGTCACTTATTCAGTTAATTGAGGTCGACCCGCCAAAGTTGTTTCCGCGGAGCGACTCTGCTCCTCCTCGTCACACGATGCTTGAGTGCCTGGAGAACTACAAGACCTTCGTTATACGATCAGATGCAATAAAATTATTCTTGCGTGTTCGAAATATAATTTCTGAGGACGAAGAGTAGGTTGAAGCCGAGCGTAGCGCGTGGTCGTGCTCAGAGCGCCGCGGGTGGTCAACGTTCGTACGTACAAAGGACTGTCGAGCTGCGGGTGAATAAGGCATCCATTCTGTGTTTACTCGCCACTGAGGTGGTGGCACTGCTGTGTACCCAGCGGGTCTGCTGTCGGCATGAAGCGCAGTGGGGAGGAGATGGACGGGGCGGTGAAGTTTCTGGTGTATGGGCGCAACGGCTGGATTGGCTCGTTGCTTGGGGATCTACTGAAGAAGCAGGGAGCGGAGTACGAGTACGGGACTGCCCGGCTGGAGGACCGCGCCGCGATCTTGGCCGACATAGAGCGCGTGAAACCCACGAGAATCCTGAACGCCGCGGGTGTGACGGGTCGTCCGAATGTGGACTGGTGCGAAAGCAACAAGCAGACGTGCATTCGGGGTAATGTGCTAGGCACGCTCAACTTGGCCGACGTGTGCGAGCAAAAGGGTATTCACATGACCTATTATGGCACCGGATGCATTTTCCACTATGATGAGAACTTCCCTCAGGGAAGTGGCAAGGTAGGCTGCCCCCCATCCCCTTCTCACCCATCACATTTATCCCTCAGCCATAGGTAGCACATCATGGGCATCAGCAGTCAATGAAAAGCAGCATGGGGTGAGAAGGTGGACTGATGAGTGAATGGATGGGGGCGCAGGGGTTTACTGAAGCGGACACACCCAACTTCACAGGCTCCTACTACTCCCACTGCAAGGCGATGACTGAGAACCTGCTGGGTGCTTACAACCATGTGCTCACGCTGCGTGTGCGGATGCCCATCGTGCAAGACATAATGCTCCCTCGCAACTTCATCACAAAAATCATTAAGTACCAAAAAGTGATCGACATCCCCAACTCGATGACCGTGCTGCCTGAGCTGCTACCCTATTCGCTGGAGATGTCCCGGCGGGCGCTCACCGGCGTCATGAACTTCACCAACCCCGGCGCCATCAGCCACAACGAGATCCTGCAGCTCTACCGGGAGTACATCGATCCGGAGTTCACCTGGGAGAATTTCACGGTGGAGGAGCAGGCGAAGGTGATCGTGGCGCCGCGCTCCAACAACCTCCTGGATACCGCGCGCATGAAGGGCGAGTTTCCAGAGCTGCTCGATATCAGGCAGTCCCTCATCACGCACGTCTTTGAGCCGCTGGCGCGCAACAAGGAAGAGGTGGGGCAAAACGTGCAGAGGATGAGGGAAGAGTTTCGTGCAGCTGCGTAGACCCACCCCCTGAAATCCCCTCGTTCCATGGAAGACATTGGATGGCTGTCTCACGCACCCTTTGCCGTGGGATGAAACGAACTTGGGGAGGCGCCTTTTGCACTTGACACATTGGAAGGCTATTTTTCTTTCTTCACTTTTCTTGATAGGGGTGTGGAGTGTGATGCCTCTCATCTCCTGTGTAGTAGAACATCTCTTACAAAATAGCTTTATGGGGTAACGAGCAGAGGCCATTTCAAGCCGTAGAGAGGGAAGTTCGACATCGCAGTCGATGGATAAAAACAAAACAATTTAAATGTGCGACGAACGTGAATGGTCCGCAGCCTATCATGCGGTGGGCTTCCATCCCTTGGGCGCCGTCCGTGCCGGCCCGAGGTACCTCCCCTGCACAAACTGGCTACCCAACCCTTCGACGTATGCACAGAACATGGCACAATGAGTGGGTATTCCAGCAGGTATGGATGTGGAGACTGTCGGGGGGGGGGGGGGGGGGGCTGCGAACCGTGTGGGAGGTGGTGTGGCAAGTGGATGGCGGCCACTGGGCCGTCTGAGACTTTGGCGGCATCCAACACCACCAGCGACGTCCTCCGCTGTTCGGCATCGTAGACGGTGCACAGCAGCCAGCCGTCCTCCTCTGGGTAACCGTGCCGGGAGTCGTGACGCGCCACAAAGTGCGGCTGCCCTACAAACTTAGCTGGGCCGGGCTCCCACAAGACGGTGCCTACACTGCTGCGGTTACCCAACATCGGGTCCGCCTTCACCTGCATCACCACCTGCGGGGGGCCGGGTGGGCCGTCCACGCTGGAGGCCGCAAGGTAGGCAAACCGGTGGGGGCGGCCCTGGTAGGTGGGGTTGGTGCAGTGGAAGCTGGCCGCGCGGTGACTCATCCTTCTGCCGCTCACCTTGACCAAATAACAGGCAGCACCCATCAGCGCCGTACCTCAACAAACAAACAGTGCGCACACATAAATGGACCCTCTCCGACCCTACCTTTCCCGTCTTCAAGTCGATCTCAATACGGCTGAGGTTGGGGAAAGGGCTGACTGCGACATCGGCTGCTGTTGCAGTGGCAATGTTCGCAGCGAAATCAAAGTCTTTCCACATCATAGTGTCCAAAACTATGTGGCGCCCCTCTACGAAAACAATGAAGCAGAATTGTCAGCAGCTGGAGGGATGAGATGGCTTAAGAAAGTGGGCTGGCATCGTTTAGAGGGCTGCTCACTCACCATCCAGCTCGAAGGCATTTACATGCTGGAGAGAGACGAAGGGCTCCATCTCAAAGGAGCGCATTCCGTCCGTACCTGCGCGTGCATCATCGACACTCAGCAACACCAGCCGTAGAAAAACATACTGCCCAGGGATCAACGCTCATTCACAGTGTGGCTCTACATCACTCCACAGCAATGTGTACTGAAAGTAGATGAGGGAGTGTGACCTTGCAAGTGGGGATCGCGGGGGATGAGGTGGATCTTGGCCTTTCTGCTCTTGTCCAAATAAAGGCACTCCGCTGCGCTGGCCGCCCCGATCGTGTGATCCTTTAGCATCTTCTCAATGTTCACGCTGCAAGGGTTCTGCGCATCCACCCGGAATTGAGAATCATGCACAATAGGCGATGCTTGCAATTGTGATACACGAAGAGCGCTTATTGGTGTGTGTCTGTGGAGGAGGGGGGGATTAACTAAGTGCGTGCGTGTACATAGCTGTAAGATAGTGACTTCATCAGGATGAGGAAATATATGTCTATATCGTACTTGTGAAAGGTTTCCTGTGTTGGAGTGTGTGTGATTGGGTCTGTATATTTGTTTGCCGTTTGGTGTGTGGGGTAGGCTGGAGGGCTTGAGTTTGGTGTACGTGTGTGTGTGTGTGGGAGGTGGTTAGAGTTTTGGCTTGAGTTTGGTGTGTGTGTGGGAGGTAGTTAGAGAGGGCGGCATCACCTCAACGAGAATGTAATAGTTTTGAGTGGCTGCAATATCCTGAATAAAACCTAAAGCAGCGCCTCGGAGGGTGAGAAACTTCTTGTGCAGCAGGCTGCCATCCATGGCGAACTCGTACACGGTCACTGCCGCATCCGTCCCCACTTGTGAGGCATCGAACGCAATGCATCTGCAAAGAAAGCCGTACAGTTGGGTTAGCACTCCACCATTCAACAGGCCGTAGCCCAGCAATGCTTTCCCACAATAATTTCAAAGCCATCACTTCGAATGAGCACTCCCGATAGATGAGGGCTGAGTGGGTGTGGCAGTGAGGGTGCACACTTTTCAAAGCCGTCTGTCCCGTTGACGATTCGGTAGGAGGCTGCCAGAGAGGTGGCTTCCTTCAAAGCACCGCCGAGGGTTGACGGACCAGTCGTGTCCAGCGTGTTGCCATCAAGATGGATTGGTAGCCCAGCCTGTGCACAGTCAATCCTCCCCATCACTCACCACCCCGCAAAGGAAAACTTCACGTACTATGCAAACAATATCCACACTGCAACCAAACCCTAAATATGTTACATCGTACCGCCTCGCGTCTCGTGCACACCTACGTTCTGTGACGAGGTCAAGCCATGTGTTGGGTGAGGGAGGGACGGTGTGGGCTGTACCTCGTGCAGAGCGTATAGCTGACGCCCGATGTACAGGATGCCTTTGTTGGCAGGGTTCTTCACTGAGATGTCGAGTGGGTTGAAGATCCAGCTGCCACACGGCCCTCGTCTGTCGTGCGCAGATCGCACAGCCTTTTTGAAGTCGGGCGTCTTGACGAATCGGCTACGGAAGAAGGCAAACTCCTCCTTTATCGACAGACTGCACACCTGTTACACACGGCGACGACGACCATTGCTCATGGTGTGTCTATCACAATGACGAACGAAGACACAGCATCGTTTCAGATGGGACGTAGGTGGGCAGCCACGCACCATCCCGTCGCCGTCGTATGGGTGCGTGATGGATCGGCCATCGATCTCAAACAGACCAGGCCCGTTTTGGAGGAAGGAACCATACAGCTCTTTTGGTATCTCACCCTCGATCTACGCGCAACAGGACGACGCGTTAACAGGTGCGTCTATGAACCATGGCCATGGCGCTCCCGACACCATGATGTGTGTGTGTGTGTGTGTGTGTGTGTGTGTGTGTGTGTGTGTGTGTGTGTGTGTGTGTGGTATGACGCTCAAATGCATCGATACCGCTGCGAGACGCACACACACCGTGCAGACGCCTGCTTAGTTGTTGGTGCGCAGCTAAGAGCAACCCACTCACCATGTCAGGAGTTAGGTAGTAGTCCATCTCCTTCAAGGAACGGAAGCCGCTACGGTACGCCTCCAGACACTCATCTGCAAACACGTTCCGACCTCAGTTGCATACCATGAATGAAGTTGAGGGGAGGGGCAGGTCAGAAGAGGGAGACTTAGACGATGACCGCAGTGGCGTCCTCTGTCATTTCACTTCAAAGGCAGTAACTAAGATTGACGGACGTGCGGGGGATCATTCCACATTTCCACAGACTGCCCATAGCTCTATACCATCTATGTACCCCAGTGTTGCATAGCCCAGCCGCACGTCCAGCCCCTCAAGACAACGGTAGACAAGTTTACAAAGTAATGAGCAGGTCGTCATTTCCTACCCTCTCGGGAAACAAAAGGGGGAGTTTACCTGTCACGAGTTGAGGGTTTGCGTCACTGAGTACGCCGCCGGCTGGCTCGGGAGTTCGAACGCCATACTCCGACAGCGGGCCGTCGTCCATTTGCAGCGGGAGTCGCTCCAGAACTTGGCATACCATCGACGAGCGGCCCCTGCGAGTCCGTTTTGGGTCGATGCCTCCACTCCGCGTCAGCTCTAAGACACAGCGAAGGAACCAAACGTCATCAGCCATCGCGACGCAAGACCCTCGCTCCGATAGATGGACACCCCACGACACGCACAAGTGAACCGAGTTAGCAAAGACTATGCGTTCATGACAAGCATGTGCATCCCTTTCCTTTTCACCATAGGAGAGTTTGGTGTCGGCCGCTGAAGCTATAGTCGAGTAACGAGCGGAGTAGCCGCGAGACAGGTCTAACCAAAACATCGGAAAAGCACGAGCTCGCTGAGACGTATGGGTACACAACGGCAAAGACGTGCAGCAAAGATATGCACCTGAGGCCCTACTATTTGATAGTCTTCCAGGCCCCTGCTGTCGCGTCGTTTGAGGCGCTCCTGGATTCGACAGGCCACGCAAGCTGATGCCAGCCGGTGCCGACATGCCGAAGTTTCTGCCGAGCAGGGCGGGGGCCCGAACAGCAGAAGTACTAGTACAGTACTGCAGCTACCCCGGGAAGGGGGCTACACTTGGGCTGTCACAGCGATGCACTACAACAGGGGCGCGCTTCCAATACGCGTCGAGACTTGAAGCGCCGTCAGACCTGCTTCTGTTGGACGAGCTCGCGGTGAGGGGCGAAGCTGGCGTGCTACTCCCATCGTCACGCCACCTTGTGTACCGCGACGGACTGATAACAAAAAAACATACTTCTTACAAGAAAAGCAGTGGGAACCACCGTGCAAGCCGCCAACAGCAAAAAATGAGGAGGACTGATAACTCTAATCTCATCTGAAGTACAGAGAAATTAGTGGAATCCACCAACAAAATAAAGAAGAAAAGAAAACAGGCGCTTAATAAGTCTAAGCCCTCGGAGCAGGGAGGCATGCCATAAGAGCTACACCACCCTCATGCAAGGCATCACGGAGATAGGCATCCATCGTGCTACGAAGAGAGGCATTGTATGAACTCGCGACGCACATCCCCAAGAAATCAACGGACGGGAGCGCGGATGGAGACCGCCGTACAAACTCTTTCATGCGGGCATAACTTTAAGACTACATTGAGCGAAAGTCCGCCGCACCCATGCTTGGGAAACGTCGAACATCCACCATAATGGCCAAGCAATCAACAAGGTCAACCGCCATATAAGGCTAGGGATCAACAATCGATACACCGTTTACAGTATCATCACCACCCCTTGATGGTGCCATCGATATGCTAGGTTGTGATATAGACATCGACATTATGACAAAAGTGCTAACATCATTACATCAATGCCATCAATTATCAAAACATTAAAAAAACATTAACTATCAAAGCCCGATATGTTGATATATCGTTCCAAATATCAATACTACATCAGCGATCATATCGGCTTAATGTGCCATCGATGTCAACATCCTAGAATATCAACGCCATCAACATCGACAATCCGAAATATGAGGCCCATCAACATCAACGTTTCAAAATAGCACTACCATCAAGATCGACAAAATTCACCGGATCCCTAGCCTTACCGCCATAAGAGCCAACCGGCCCTCATCCCCAAGAGCAACATGGTGATAGTCATAAACGGACTAATACGAAGTGAGGAGTGATAATTACAACTTCAATGGATATAATTATAATGGCGGGTTGTTTTGTTCCTACATTAGCACCATGTAGCGCAATGATGCTCGCAATATTTTAATACAATAATGGAAAGAGAGCATCATGAGAAAGGGAGTGATGAAACTAGACTTAAGCAATGTGTGAGTGTGTATAGTAATGCAAATAGGTGCATAGCATGTTGAATCTGTGGGAAACAAGGAAGTGAATTACAAGGGAGCCGCTTCTCACAATTAGAGCAAACAATTTGCATGTGCAAATGGAACGTGCTAGTGCATAGTGAAAAAGATAGAAAAGCCCTTGTGGGGCTTTGCCGTTGGCTAGAAACTAAGGAGGGGTGTGTGTTAGCACTAGCAACCCGTTGCCTATTGCTTATATATAAAGTGGCTATTTGTCACCATGCTAGCACTTAGTGTTATGTTATTACCGGTTCTCTATTTTCCCGTTAGTGGCGGTCGGCCGGCCTTGTCGGTGCCTTCGCCGGCCGCCATCTCTCTCCTTATCACTTCTCTATTCACCACACCCGACCCCCTTGTGGGGCCGGCACGACCTACGTGTAGCTATCCGTTCCCGATTCCGACATGTTATGGGCCCTCCACAAAGTTACACTAGAGAGGAGCGTGTGTAAAGCGCTCGGCGCCACGCTAGTCCTACCTACTCCCACGTAAGCAAGAGTAGAGCGAGTGTAAAGCGACAAGCGCCACGCTAGAAATTCATCATCCAACCGACACCCGCTTCGCCTTCGAGCTGGCTGTCCGCGACAGTCCTACGGCTTGACGAGTACGGACATATGAAATATTTCGAGATGCATCGGGCGATCATGCTACCAATGGTGCCCCGTAGCCTTTAAATCCCCTTCCGAAGTCCAACGCTCTTGTCGGCAAAGGTGGGTCGCTATCCGGCGCTCCCATCATCGTCAACGCATACGCGGGCGGGGTTAAAGAGGTGAAGCTAGCCCGTATTTCATATGCTTTGTCCTATTTTAGACATACGATTATTAGACGAATAAATAAGCAAGGGTCGCATAGTGATAGTACTACCATCGCAAGTTGTTGGCATGCAACACCACCAACTTATTGTACCATCGTCTTTGACGACTTAGCTCTCGACGCTCAAAAATCGCGGTGGGCGGCCACATTTTGTGTTCCTTTCCGCGTTTTGCCAATCCTTTCCAGCGTCTTATTGTGTGTATTCGCCGTCTATCCGGTGTTCCGTGTCGCTAAATATTACACCCTCGTCCCCGTGTACGTATTGTCGCGTCGTGTGCGCCCGTCGACAATATTTGGGTGCTGCTTTTCTGCATTTGGTTACATAGGAGGGAAATCTAACAAGCGTCAAGTATGTAGGTTTGGTCGACACCTCGTATTAAGCCACAACTCGCTGTGCATCGCAACCAACTTAAGTGTGGCGAGTACTGTCATGTGACTGTTGTAAGTAATACCGTATACGTATTAGTTGCAGATAGCTATTGTAAGCTACTCTAGATATGATTAGTACATGTCTAGATCGGACATACCGATAAATTGTTTGACTCGGTACAGAGCTGTCGCTAGGCTACGGCTCTCTCACTTCTGTTGTCCCGACACCACGCCTGTAGGCTGGTTGTCGCCGTAACTGTTCCGTTTGCGGGACTGTGACTGTAACTACGTTTGCGTACGTTATCTTCCACACTAACTGTGTTTGCATGGTTCAACAGGTTATGGGCCCCCGCCTCACGTCACTCACGTGCGACAACCTGGTTCGGCGAGCTGCGATCGACAGCTCTCCCGCAGAAGGCAAGTTTCTTTAGACTCCTAGTACTTTCAACTTGTAGTCGGCGGTATCGCCAGTATAACCTGCGATTTTAAAACCCGCCACCACCCCTCTTAAGTCAGCCACCCGACGGAGATAGCCAGCCACCCACACCGACGCACTCGTCGTGTGTGGACAGGGTGCACACAGGTCCAAGCTGGAGAACGGGGGGGTGCACTGTCGGGTGAATACGCATCCACAGGCTGCACGCCGGCCGTAGCTTATTTTTTATTTTTATATTATTCTAGCGAATCAGCCACCAGCGCAGCGCTCCACCTGTCCTGGCCTTGGCCTCGACTTGTGCCCCACACTGGGTGGAGGATACAGAGAAGGTGCTCTGAGACACCCCGGGGCTACATGCCGAGGGGTCGGCGGGCATCAGGCCGTCTCTTTGCATACCGTTGTTAGGCACGAGTCCGGCTAGCGGTTTTTACCGCTGCCTGTTTTTTATTCCGCTCTTTCTTTTTCGCCCTCTGTCGAAATGGCGCAGAAAACTCCGCCTGTTTCACCCCCTGACTCCCCTGAGTCAGGCTCTCACCAGAGCACCCTCGATCACCCCCCGGATACTCTCGCGCTGCTCGTTGCGCAAGTGGCGCGCTTAACAGCTCGTTTCGACTCGCAGTCGGCCGAGGGTGCTGTTGCTGCTGCGGGTGCTAATCCGCACCCCCCTGTAGCTCAGCGCCGCCACGATGCTCACCTCGAACCCGTCCGGGACAGCCACGACGGCCACACCCTCCACCTGCTTGAACATCCCCAGCCTGGTTTCGTACCCCCGGACGCAGAAACAGTCTTTGCTGCTGCTACTCCTGCAGCTCCTGTTGGCGACCCCACAGTCGCACAGCGCCGTCACGATGCGCCCCGCGAGCCCTCGCGTGCCGACGCGCACCACGACCCCTCGCGTCACGCCATCCGGGTTGATCACCTCCCACCACCTCCCCCCTTCCCCCCCGCCGGATATTCCATTCAACACCCCGGCCCTCATATCCCGGAGGCGCCCTCTCACCTCGTCCCCCCCTACCGTGACCACCCGCACTCGTACGGCCCGCCGCGTCCCATGGCCGGCCGCTCTCCCTTTCCCGGTGGCCCACCTCCTCCCTTTCATGGCCGGCACTCTCCCCCAGTCCAACATGGCGACCCCGCCACCCGTGGTCGTCGTCGCCCCACTATTGACCCGGTGGTCATCAACCGGGCGGCACACGAAGCCCCCGGCTTCGACAAGGACGCCCTCAACCGGTCCATGAAGATGTCGGTCCCCGTCATGTGCCCGACCACGGACTTTAAGCAATGGAAGAGGACCTTCCTTAATTTCCTCTCCATCAAGGCCGCATACCTCATTCCACAGCTGGCCATCCGCGACTCCGGCGTCTGGCTCGACGAACAAGCGCAACACTACGCCTACACGCTGCTTCTCCATGCAGCCAGCGCGAATAAGCGCGCTGACCAAGCGATGAAATGCGTTTCTCCAGCACGCCCTGACTGCGCCGCTGCCGCGTGGGACATCCTTTGTGAACGCCTCGATTGTCGGTCTTTTGCTCGCTCCTTGTCCCTCCTGGACAACCTGACGGTCAGACAGCGCCCTGGTCAGTCACTCAGTGACTATGTCCACTACATGCGCCAGACCTTTGACGACTACAACGACACATGCCAATTGGTTGATGGCTCCGTTGCCATCCACCCCCACCACCTCGGTCTCCTCATGCTGCGCGGTATCTCCAGCAGCGGCCCACACGGTCAGGCGAAGCAATGCGTCATCAACGCCTTTGACACGGACTACATCATGTCGGCTGATGAAGTGATGGCCAGCATTCTCCACCTTGCGCACAACATGGACGACGACCCTGCTCCGGACACACCCGCTCCAGCCATATCACCCCCTCCCATCTCCGCGTTCGTCGCTGCGGGCCGCGGCTCGCACAGCGGTCGAGGCCCACCACACCGTAACCCTCGCGGCCATCGACCCAACAAGTGTGGCGTTTGTGGCAGCCTCAACCATCTCATGTCAGCCTGCACTGCCACGGATGACGCTATCCTTAAGTGGAATCTCGCCAAGCGTAGGCTGACAGTCCAGAAGTACGGCGCCGCCGACGGCACCCCCTCTGCTCACGCTGCGCTGCTAAGCGACGTCCCTGCCGACGACGCCCCCGCCGATGACACCGACTGCCTACCCACCCTCGAGGACTGCGCTGATGACTACGCTGACGACGAGGTGAGTGTCCCATTCAGCTCTGTGGCATTCTCCTCTTCCCTCGCCCCGGGTCGTAACCTGTCAAAGTTTTGGGTCGTTGATTCCGCCTGCTCGATTAACCTCACTGCGTTCCGAGATGACTTCGTGAAATTCACGCCCCCCTCCGCTCCCTCTCGCGTGGGCGGTGTCGGCGTTGACGTTAAGGGCAGTGGCTCAGTGCGGATTTCTGTCAGACTTGCCTCTGGCCAGCTCATTCACCGCACTGTCTATGCACTCTACACCCCTGACCTATCATCTCGCTCCGCACAGCGTATCGGCAGACTACTTAGTGTCAGCTGGATGCAAACTCACAGCGGCTGTGAATTCATATTCCCCTCCAACTCTGACACTGGTTTGCTTTTGGTACCCACAGGCATGGGTGTGCTAGAACCGTCCGGAAACGGTCTCTACCTCCTTCCCCACCAGCCAAACCTCCCTTCAAGCCCATCCGCACCGGCGGCACTTGACCCCTCCCCTCAGGTTGCCCTTACTGCCCAGTGTGATCCCGTCCTATGGCACCGTCGATATGGCCACCTCAACATGCAAAGCCTTCAGGCCCAGCATACTCACGGTGTCCCGACTAGCCCTGTGTTGACTAGCGTTGTAACCAAAGTTTCTTGCGACTCTTGCTTACTTCACAAAGCCACAGCTGCACCACGCAACACAGCCGCTTGCGCGAAGCCATCCCACCCCCTCCTCAACCTGTCCGCAGACCTCTGGGGCCCGGTCAATGTCCCCTCCCCACATGGCCTCCGTTCCCTGGCGCACTATCCGGGACAATGCATCGGCGATGCTCCACAACATGGCCGTTCCCAACTCCATGTGGTCGTGTGCTGTCAGCACTGTTGTGTACCTTCGCAACCGCACGTACAGTCGCTCGGTCGGACCTAATGGGGGCGTCCCCCTCACACTCCTTACGTCGTCGGTGCCCAACGCCTCCAAGTTCCGCGTCTTCGGCTGCGCCGTTTTCGCCAAGGTCCCCGACAAACAACGTCGGAAACTCAGTGAAAAAGCATTTCGCGGCGTCATGGTGGGCTATCCCCCTGACGCACCCGGGTATCGTGTCTACAATCCGGAAACGCGTCGTATCACCACCTCCGTACATGTTGTCTTTCAGGAAGACACCCCAGGCTTCGACACACAACCCTCCATCGACTCGACCATCACCGACTCTTCGGACGACGTACCCGCAGACTCACCCATGTCCCAACCCATTGACCTCACATTACCCACACCCCTACCCCCCCCGGCAGCCGCTCGCCATGCTCGGCTCCGCTCCCACCCCATTCGCTACGGCGATATGGTTGCCCACTTGTCCGACTACCCACCAACCCTCGTAACGGCGTGTTGTGATCCTGAACAAGGCCAAGCTCAAGAGGACATCTTTGAGCACCCTCACGTCCCCGACCTTGTCACTGGTCCCCCACACACACCTGCCGGCACGTCCCCTACTGCCATCGCCCTCCTCTCCGCCCGAGAGTGTGTGGAACGAAAATCCTACCGCGCTGCACTGGACAGCGCCCAAGCCCCCCAATGGCAAGCCGCTATGCAACAGGAGTATTCCTCCCTCATCAGCAATGGCACGTGGGACCTTGTGGACCTTCCCCCGGCCGCATGGTCGTTAACATAATGTGGATCTTCAAAGTCAAGTCGGATACAGCCGGCGACGTCTCCCGCTTCAAAGCGCGGTTCGTCGCCAAGGGGTGCAGTCAACGCGCTAGACTGGACTACACGGAGACCTTCTCCCCGGTCATCCGCATGGCCAGCCTACGTCTCTTCCTCACCATCGCAGCCGCCCTTGAACTCTGCCAGCTTGACATCGACACAGCGTTTCTCTACGCCCCCATCCGGGAGGATGTGTACATCCGCCAGCCCCTCGGCTTCACCGATGGAACGTCCAAGGTTTGCCACCTCAAGCGTTGCCTCTACGGCCTTAAGCAGTCCCCCCGCGAGTTCAACATGCTACTTCGTGCGTGGCTCATCGACCATGGATGGCAACAATGCGTCTCTGACCCGTGCATCTACATCTTTCGCACCGGCCACGTCTTCGCCATGATCGCCATGTACGTCGATGACATTCCCGCGGCCTGCAATGATGCCACCTGGCTCGCATCGTTCAAAGCCCAACTCGGAGCACGGTTCAAGATCAAGGACCTAGGCGATCTCTCCCAGCTCCTCGGCATGCACATTACCTGCGATCGCTCCACGCGCACAATCTCGCTGGACCAGTCCAAGTACCTGCGCGACATCCTCGCTAAGTACGGCATGTCCGACTCTAAGCCGTCGTCCCTTCCGATGGACCCGGGCTTCCTCGCCGGCCTTGCACACTTAAACTCGCCCTCTCTCACAGGAGTGGCCAAGGACGTCTACCCTAGCCTCCTGGGCAGCCTCCAGTACGCCGCCGTTTGTACACGCCCCGCTGTCTCCACGGCGTTGAGCATCCTCGGCTCTGCCCAAGCCTCGCCCACCGAGGCACACTTGCAAGCTCTGAAAAAGGTCTTCCGCTACCTCCATGGCACCATCGACATGCGCCTGACGTTGGGGGGGGGCCCTGGACCACAGCCTCCAACTCACAGGCTTTGCCGACGCTGATTGGGCCAACGACAGCAGCACCCGCAAGTCTCGCTCCGGCTATCTCTTCACCCTCGGACGCGGGCCATTCAGTTATAAGTCCAAACAACAGACTTGTGTGGCTCAATCCACGTGTGAAGCCGAGTACTACTCTGCGGCCGACGCCACCAAGGAGGGACTCCACCTCCGACAACTCCTGGGGGAAATCTTCAACTCCCCCATCACCGAAACCACCACTATCTGGGAGGACAACCAAAGCGCCATTGCATACTCCCAAAATGCTTTGGTCAGCGAGAAGACTAAGCACATCGGTCTGAAGTGGCACTTCCTCAAAGACCACGTGGAACAGGGCACCATCAAGTTGAGGTACCTCCCCACTGACCAGATGGTGGCTGACATGCTCACCAAACCCCTCCCGGGACCTGCACTAGCAAGACACCGAAGTGCGATCCTTGGAGGACAAGACCCAATGCAACGCTTCATCCCGTAGCTACCTTCAGGGGGAGTGTTGTAAGTAATACCGTATACGTATTAGTTGCAGATAGCTACTGTAAGCTACTCTAGATATGATTAGTACATGTCTAGATCGGACATACCGATAAACTGTTTGACTCGGTACAGAGCTGTCGCTAGGCTACAGCTCTCTCACTTCTGTTGTCCCGACACCACGCATGTAGGCTGGTTGTCGCCGTAACTGTTCCGTTTGCGGGACTGTGCCTGTAACTACGTTTGCGTACGTTATCTTCCACACTAATTGTGTTTGCATGGTTCAATAGTGACAGTACGTTACAGGACTAGTACAAGTACTCGCTACGATATTTATGCCGTACCTTCCACGGATGTAGTGTACTAGCATTCACACTTGCCATTGTGAAGCTCATGACACTATCCGCAGTACTGTACGTATATTTACCTCCCGGTATGTATAGTACACACAGTGAGTTCTCCCATGCGTCAAGACGCTAGGCACGAGGCCAGTTGGTAACGCAACCTGGCCTACGAAAGTCTACGGACGTCGACACGTCGACACCTGCCTGGGGAAGCGTGACGCGTGACGAGACCGAAGGTGAGCTTCGCTAGATTATAAATAGTCTAGCACAATGGAGGGCGGTGACATGATATTCCACATTGTAACTTCTTTCCTTCAATCCCCGCATAGTCACTGCTCCACTGTAGTTTGCTTACAGAACTACCAACACTTATCACTCATTGACAGGGAGTGGATCCGCCATTTTTTTGTTGGGTTCGGATCCATGAGTATTTGATTTTTAGGATCCGGAACCTCTAAAAAAGGGATCCGGATCCCGCGATTACCTGTGATTCTAGGGTTCGGATCCCGCGATCACATGTGATTCTAGGGTTCGGACCCCGCGATTACATGTGATTCTAGGGTCCGGATCCCGCGATTACTTGTGATTCTAGGGTTCGGATCCAGCGATTACCTGTGATTCTAGGGTTCGGATCCAGCGAGTACCTGTGTTTTCGGTTCCGGAAGCGAGTACATGAGTACTTCTAAATTTTTGGTCCCGTTGGATTCGTTGGGTTCGCGATTCCAACAAGTACTCGAAGTACTCATGCAAATTGATGCAAATTGCGCATTTTGGGGGAATACTGCAAATTCAATTTTTACATCTCTACTAGTTCTATGCGCCTGCTCATGCTTGGATCCCATACAATAGATTTTGACTGAGGTATTATGAACACCCTATCTGAATTCCCAACAAGCTCCTCTTCTTTACGTTGGATAGCCGTCGATGACAAGCTCTTCCCTTATCTAGACGGTCTACTACTTTCCGCTTGCCCCGCCATTGTTGCTAACTATGATAGGAGTTGGATATGGACGGGCAGATTATGGTGGATTTCAAGCGCGTACGCACCGTTTAACTGGCCCTTGGGTGGGGTACAATCGATTCAAGGCTGCGGAATGACAACAATCAAGGCTATTGAACCAATCCTAGACATACGCCTCTGCAGATGTGCATTGCCAAATACATGCTCCCAAAAAAACAGCGTGTCACTTCGGGCCACCACAGAATCGTGAGATACTCGGAATCGTGAGTACTGATTGGGTATCGCGATTCCACATCGTTTTGCGAGGATGAGGTACTCGCGATTACCGCGGATCCATTAAAGTACGATGAATACCGGATCCAACGATTACTTACAATAACTGGTACCGGATCCTACGATGCTTACAATAACTACTGGCACCGGATCCAACGATTACTTACAATAACTGGTACCGGATCCAACGATTACCTGTGATTCTAGGGTTCGGATCCCGCGATTACCTACCGAACCTAGGGTTCGGATCCAGCGATTACCTGTGATTCTAGAGTCCGGATCCCGCGATTACCTGTGATTCTAGGGTCCGGACCCACGAGACCGAGTCCGAACCCGAGTAGTCTCGGGGATTCGCGGATCCGTAGGATCCGGATCCAGTCCCTGCTCATTGAACGCTTCCCATGACAGAGTTTGATTGCACAACCAGCCACCGAGAGGCTGGTTGCGACATAATCATATGTGTAAGAAGTGGGTAGCGAAGGCGAATATGACGTTTTCTCTTCCCGAAAGGGACACACCTCATATGTCCTATGTCGCTACATGTAACGTTAGCGGAGGCCATTACTCATTGGGTGCTAGAGCATAAAGATATGCACGCGTTGGCTATCGAATCACTGATTGTTATTACGGCAACTTAACCTTGTTTAGCCCCGCCATGAAAATGTTCTCGGAAAATTTTTAATTTTTTAAACCATGTCTCAATTCTCGTCATGTGCATAACCCAATTGCCTTCATTCAAAAGGAGTTTTGTGTCGGACCCTGCATTGCAGCCGATACTTGGGGAGAAACCGGCTCATTGCTAGTGGTGAGGAGCTATTAGGTTGATAATTGTTTTGTGCTACATGAAAAACTGCTTATGAGCCTTCGGCGAGGTTGGGCCGCAAAGAAATCGATTCTTTCAATTTAGTGCGGATTCAAATTACGTACATGTTGATAATACAAGTAGCTGACGGTCATGCATTCATGCACTCGCTCTTATTGATGGACTGATCGAAAGGTCTTTTTGTGCATTTTTGGTATGCTTTCTGTGTGACGTCCATATTCTACAACATGCTCACAAACACGCACACACCCGTACACACTCGCACATGCACAACAACACACAAAAGCACAAACATATAAACACACACACACACACACACACGCACACACACACACACACACACACACACACACACACACACACACTCATTCAATTCTGAGTGTATGTATTCGAAATACATCACATTACCACCAACCATATCAGCCACGTCCTCACCACCCCTTGACTATCCAATACATCAATTAAATTCAATCAACATGTGTCAAATATTGACACCGCACTAAATTTGAATTTTGATTGCAACGCAAAGGACAAGATTCACGAGAACGCGCGTCTTTAGAAGATTTCCAAGAGGCGTCTCACAGTATTTCAGAATTTAGCCTAGAAGGTGTATTAGGCGATTAGTTGAATTAATAAATATTATAAGCGGATGTGATGTGCTTTGCCGGACTACAATATTCGGAGCGCACAATCTGCACAATTTCAGGTTACGTTTCAGAAAATGTACATGCATTTCTGAATATACACATGCATCCTATGAAAATCCATATCTCTATTTTTACTGCACGCACACTCCGCACACATTTATTGTATTTTTTGCAAACAAGATAATCTGGCTTATATTGCCGATGATCCCAATTGAGCGGCTGGTCGGCGGGTCACTCCGTTGCAGCCAAGACAACCCGGAGAGGGATAAACTCACAAATGGAGAGGGTTATACTCGTAGACGGACCAGTCTAGTCGGCCTTTGTCAAGAGGGGGAGGGAACAAAATTTTGGTCAAAACTTTTACAAAGTTGTATGGAACGTCCCATACAGTATCCGACTCATGTGAAGTTTTGTGACAAGTTGTTGCAATTGAAAACATATCCACCCAGTAAGTTGTGCCAAGAGACCGATGCGCAGGATGCATCAATGCATTCACCCCGCATCATCCGCATCAATGCGTCCAAGAATTAGTGCTCCATTCAATCAATGCGTCCACGAATTAATGCTCCATTTAATCAATGCGTCCACAAATTAGTGCCCCATATAATCAATGCGTCCATGAATTAGTTGTGGCGAGTACTGTCCTGTGACAGTACGTTACATGACTAGTACAAGTACTCGCTACGATATTTATGCCGTACCTTCCACGGATGTAGTGTACTAGCAGTTACACTTGCCATTGTGAAGCTCGAGGACACTGTCCGCAGTATTGTACGTATATGTACCTCCCGGTATGTACGGAACGCACAATGAGTTCTCCCATGCGTCAAGACGCTAGGCAAGAGGCCAATTGGTAACGCAACCTGGCCTACGAAAGACTACGGACGTCGACACGTCGACACCTGCCTGGGGAAGCGTGACGCGTGACGAGACCGAAGGCGAGCTTCGCTAGACTATAAATAGTCTAGCACAATGGAGGGCGGTGACATGATATTCCACATCGTAACTGCTTTCCTTCAATCCCCGCATAGCGATTGCTCCACTGTAGTTTGCTTACAGAACTACCAGCACTTTTCACTCATTGAACGCTTCCCATGAGAGATTTTGATTAGCAACCAGCCACCGAGAGGCTGGTTGTGACATAGTGCCCCATTTAATTAATGCATCTATGGATTAGTGCCCCATTCAATCAATGCGTCCATGGACTTATGCCCTATATAACCAATGCGTTCATGACTTAGCAATTGAATTAAAAAGCGATCCATCAAATTTTAATGCATTGCAATTAATGCTTGATCTTTAATTTTTAGGTTGATGTGGAGGCTTACTCCGCGGGCGGGTGTCGAGCAAGTAAGCAACTTCTTGCGTGGAATATCTATCGCCGTGGATGCTCAAGCGCAGGCTTCTGCCTATGTTAAAACTCCTTCACATGCCACTTCTTTCCTCAACCGCGCGATGGGTCCCAAGCGTCTCCGCCAATCCCCGCGCGGCGTGCGAGGCGCCCACCATCGAAGCATTTGACGCACCCAACCATTTTATATATTTTACCGCCATCGTGTCACGTTTGTGTTGCGCCTCTTTCCCGAGTCCATGCCATGGGTGAAATTTCCTCTAGGCTGTCCTTGTGTCTGGCTTTGTGATTGTCTTGCTTGATTACATTTTTCATATCTTGTGCTTTTCTGTCACTTGGCAACGTCGTGTGGTGTTCATTCTTTGTAATCAATTATGTTTTCATGTACTGTTCAATTCTGGAAATATGGGCTAGCGTACAGCTGATACGGGTATTTGTCGGACAACTACGGATGTGTATTGTCCAGAAGTACCCGTAACATGCGCGGGGTTGTAGCTCGCGTGTCCAGTTATTTGTGGTTGTAATCAATAGAAAGTTCTACGGCGGCGCGGAGTGGGCTGCCGCGGACGTTCATCATCCTGCTCGCCAGCAGCTGACACCCGCAGCAACACAACGACTGCTGATGTCGGTGCTCGTCGTATAGCAACAACTACACCAGGCTAGGTTAATACATAACCTGTCATATAAGGAACGGTGTCACGGCCCGTCCCTTGCCACACGCGCACGCTCGAGAGCAGGGCCCTCTACCCCCCCTGCCTGTCAAACGTGGTGGACCGTCCCGCCGCACTCGAGGTACCGACCGCTAACTATCCTGTTCCCCGACGAATGATACCAACGCACGTCAGCGGGCAGGCCGGAGACTAGGACCCACGCCGTCGGCTGATCGGCTCCGATCTAGATTTGCGGCATCAAGTTATGCGTCCAAATCTCGCTGTTCAGTTTGCAATTAGGACTCTTTCACCGGCTCGTTACTTTTTTGTACAGCTGTGCGCCCTCAGAACACAAGCTGTATTTGGCAGACCCCCGCTGACATACGTTGATAGAGCCAGCAAGGATAGTGAGGGGCGGGAGAGGGAGGGCGGGGGTAGACATGAAGCTTACTTTGACGGTGCCCCGTTGTTGTTTTGCTTTTCCTTTGGTCCTTGTTTGTGCCTTTTATGTATTTGATAGTTAGTTATGTGGTGTTTGTCCTTCTGAAAGTCATGCCTTGGGCCACGGTAGGCTGTCAGCTTTGGTTCTAACGGCAGGCGAGACTGTCTTTCAGGTGAGATGGCTTCCACAGGGCGCATCGTCCCCCGCATGAGCAAGTCCAAGCTGCGGGAAAAGCGTGGGCAGATAGTGTGCGAGGCGTGGCGGATACTGCGCGGTGACAAAGTGTACATCACCACCGGCAAGGACAAAGGGCTCACGGGGACGGTGACAAAGGTGTGTGTGTGTGTGTGTGTGTGCGTGTGTGTTTTTGTGTGTGTGTGCGTGCGTGCGTGTGTGTGTGTGTGTGTGTGTGTGTGTGTGTGCGTGTGTGTGCGTGTGTGTGCTTGTTTGAATGTCTGCGCATGCGAGACAAATAGCGAGAGAGAAGAGAGAGAGAGAGAGAGAGAGAGAGAGAGAGAGAGAGAGAGAGAGAGAGAGAGAGAGAGACATTACCGCTCATATGGGGGCCCTTGCTTTCGTTAAGTAGGTTGTTTCAGACACCTCACACAGCGCTTAACTGTGAATGGTCACGTTGTAGGTGATCCGCGATATTTACAATCCGCGCGTCATTGTGGAGGGCCGCAATATGGTGTGGAAGCATGTGAAAATGGAAGGCAGCAAAGGTATGCGCAATGTTGTGTAAACCGCAAACCCCCTTTCCCCAATGCATCCAGCCTGCGGCTATCACTTGCTGCATTAAAGCAGAGGAGTTTGATGTAGGCTCATGTCTGGTCTCATGCTGGTATGTGAACAGACGGAGGCAAAGTTAGGATTCCTGCGCCCATCCAGTATTCCAACGTTATGCTGGTGGATCCTACCAGCGGTGGGCCTGTGAGGGTGAAGTCCGGCTTCACAGCGGACGGCACCAAAGTGCGGGTTTCTGTGGGGAAGCACGCCACTGGGAGCATCATCCCCCGGCCTGAGATACTGAAAGAGCGAGCCAAGCCGCGGAACCCGGCCAGCATCAAGGACACCGCCCCCGAGCACGTCTCCAAGGTCACGTACAACCCCGAAACCATGGTGGAGGATTTCAAAGCCTTTGCTGCGAAGGTTTTGGGCGGGCAGTCGTACCCCAAATTGAAATATCCGCCGCTGGAGCTGGAGAATCTGCCAACGGCGAGCCGCACAGGGCAGGATCAAGGCCTGCTGCCCATCGCTGCCTCCGAGGCACTGCGACTCCGGCCAAAGGCCAAGGTGGCAGGCAAAAGGGAATGGCCTTAGTGCGGCAGCATCCTCTTTTTGTAATACACACACTCCATTCCTTTGGCATGCGTAGTGACCTGCATGCCCTCTGTTGTTACGAACGTGCGGTAGTGGAGGATGCGGGTGGATTGGAAAGTTCATTTAAAAATAATGCATACAATCACATCGATCTTCTTCCAGTTATTCGTGCCTTGCCGTTTTGCTTACACTTCTAGATCTTTGCTCTCCTTGTCGTCGCCGCTCATAGGCGACATCTGAAGCACCTTCTTACGGTGCTGTTTGGGCTTCCACCGCCTAGCCATCGTCACGTCAGAGTCAGGGCTGTCAGGAACCTCACGGTATCTCCGCCTGCCGCGGCAGAGCAGGCAAGCCAGGCCAATGACGGCCGCACAGCCGATGATAATCGCCGCCAGCCCCACTGCAGCTGCCCATGTGGGCATGATCACATCCCCCAACTGCTGCGCTTGCGCGCCTGCGGTGATAATGTTAATCGACAGCGACACCTCCACGTCCCCTGTGGGCTTCACCACACCAAACTCCTTGGTGTTGTCGATCACAAGGTAGTGGATGCCAGGTCCGAGGCTGTAGTGCAGAATGTATGCGTTCTTGGAGTCGAGTGAGGAAGCCTGCGCAAGTGCGTTAACACGCAAGTAGGCGTGAGAACCGCCGTGTTACCGCAAGCACGCTCCGGTGATGGTGCCAGCCCTGCCCTAATCTATACCAATCACTGTGATGGCTGAGGGACGATGCACACCAGTTCCTTAAACTCGGCGTCCCCCTTATTTGCAAATCGGATGAAGTTCTCTTTGTCCAGCAGCACCACGTCCACGTTGCTACCATTAAGCACCTACGAAAGCATCCGTATGTCTCTGATGAGATGAAAAAATCATGCGTCGCAGCCAATTCGCGAGACGCGGGGTTCTGGGCACGGGGGCGCTCTCCATACCGTGACCACATACGACATGGTTACGGGCCCTTTGATGAGGAACTCCTCGTACGACATATTCGGAATGGTTAACCTGTGGAGGAGAGCGGATAGTGGGAACGCTAAGTGCTGTTCACGAATGGAAGAAACCGGTAGCAAGCGAAGCTACGCAGGGCTAAGACGAGCGCGGTATCGCCAGGAAGCGGCTGCACACCTCGGCTTCACTAGCTCCATGCCCCCTGTCGACGCCAGCAGCGAGAGGCCCACAAGCGCAAACAGTCGCGCCCACCGCGCGGAACGAAACATCCTCATATGCCCGCCTTTGAGGCGACACTTACAGACCACGCCTGCGGAATCTCCCTGCCGTTACTGCCCGTGGTGCCGCAGCTTTGCCCGAGCCGGTTACGGCTGCCTCGCATCCGGCTGATGTTCCGTTGCGACTGTGGAATATTGGGATCAGTCGTCAGTTCTTATCACGATCCCAATAATTAGAATCCTATATAATTATAAAAGGAAGCGCGACGAACGCGTGCTGTGGCATTTTTAGTTAGGGTAATCGGACCTGATGAATACAGCGAATTTAATTACAATAAAATTAGTGGAAACGTGGAAACCACCAAGTAATACACTCCTCCACAAAAGTCCGGACATGCATTATGTTAAGCATAAGCTGGTCAAGAACACGCTCCCCTCTCACCACGTCAAGCACGACGATACCCGAGTACCACCCAATTGTAGGAGAGCCGAGAAGCAAGCAGTAAGCCGCCATCCGGGGTGGTTAGACCTCAGCTTAAAGCGGGTGTTGTCGGTGGAGTTTGTCGAATTAAGCCCATAAACTCCCGAGAAATTGTCCGAACTGCACACGTCATTCTGAGCGCCACGCTTGGGCATTGCTCAAGCGCTCATACCAAGCTGCATACTTCTCTGTGTTCCACATAACCGTATTTTTGGGGGGGTTTTGGAGGGGGTTTGGAGGCGTGGGTGCCGTGTTCAATGCGCGAGGTTTGGTTTGCGGGTGTGTGAAAAGAGCACGGAAGTTCACGCCGCTGGCACGGGTGATTTTTTGGAAAGCAGGCGAGCAAAAACGCACATGACGCAGGTTTGGATAAACACTGCACGCTGTAAACATGCGAGGGCGATTGGCTTAGGGGAGGGGCGAGGTCCAACTTGGCCGTTAGGGACGCATCACGTTGACGGTGGTGTTTGGAATGCTTGGGTATGTGCTTGTGCCAACCACACCCGCCCCACTCGTGGCACGCGTCGGGAATTGGGCTCGGAGGTCAATAGTAATGAAGAATTAGTAAACATAAATCGATAAACCCCGCACAAATCGTCTCAGGAGGTGAGCCGACTTCGATGGGTGTTGCTTGGCACTGCGGCTCAGCGGTGCCGGAATAGTTTGTAAATTAAAATAATTTATAACAAATCGATTTGTGAGAGTTTGAACTCCGAAGTAGGTGCGTTCGACGCGCATTGAAAAGACGCGTCCAACGGTACATTTTATAAAAAGTTTGGACCATATATCAGGAAGTTATGATCGCTTGAATATTGTTGCCGAAAGCGGCTTGCCCTTGGGTTGTGCGCATATCGGTGGTAAGTCTACATACGCGATTTCTTGCGTTTCCCCCACAGCGGCCTGCCCAACACCTCCTCCCTCCGTCGCCTATGCATAATATTTGCGCGACCGTCGCATCAGCGTTCATATTGCGGCGTTGTGCGCCCGTTACTCTTTTCGTCTGCCAAGCACGGCGACTGTTTGAAAGAGCGTGCCGCACGGGTGCGGGCGCGATAACCCCAAGTACACATGCCCGGCAGTGTTCGAACTCGCCCCTCGCAGTTGTCGGTGCATTCCATTTTGCGCGCAAAAGCATTGCCTGGGATTTCAGGATATTTGTCAATAAAATCGACGCATGATTGCATTTTCTACTTGCGCAGGTGCGAAATCTTGTCCGGACTTTTGTGGAGGAGTGTATATCGGAAAGAAAAACACGTAGGTCTAATGAGCCCGCGGAGCAGGAAGGCGTGCAATAGCATCCGCACTGCCCTCCTGCAAAGTATCCCGAAAATAGGAACCCAACGTGCCATGAAAGTCGCATAAAGGTGTTGCATGAGCTCACGACACACATAACATGATCACCCCATGAAAGGAACCAAAGTAGAGGGACGCATAAAGTCTTTGATTAGAACATAATGCCACACAACGATGAGCAAGAGTCAACAACGCCCATCCCAAGGAACTGCCGAACAACCATTTCAATAGCCGAGCGATCAACTAGCTCAACCGCCATAGGCGCAAACCACACCCCCATCCTCGAGATAAAGCGAACGGGTGATTATTAATAGTCAATAGGACCTACTGAACACGGTGCATGGTTCGAGAAATTGAAATTGAAATTGTTTACAACATGTACCGTATGCGCCGGTTTACAACAAGTACCGTATGCGCCAGTTGTTATCTCTGGGTCCTCTCAACAATGCCATACATGAAACTTACAAGTCATGGCTAGACCGTTAACCACCTAATCCAACCTCTCCAAAGGGTGCTCGGGGGTTTTACTCCTCCCGGGGGAGTTCTCGATGCGGGGTGATGGCGGCGTGCAGTTAGGAGCGTGCGCAGGTGCAGTGTGTGGAGGCGCGGCGAGTGGTTATGCGGGACTTGGTGCGGTAAATGAGTAGGAGATGATGCAGCCATTAGACCGTGTGCCTATGGAGCTGTGCAATTATGCGTGATGTGTCGAGGCATGCTTTTGAGATGAGTTTGTGTGGAGGGTCGGTGCGGAGGGTGAGGCAAGAGGTTAGACTTGTGATGGTGGATGAGTGTGGTGTACCCGTGCGGCTCATGACGATGGGGAGGATGTCGACTGCGGTACCTGACCAGTGCTGACGTATGGCATTGGCAAAGGGGGTGTATTTGGCACGAATCAATTGGGCTGTGTGGGAGAGGTTGTGGTCCGTGTAATATTTCTATTCCCCTATCTGCATCTTTTTTATCGAGGAGTATCGGCGGCGACCGTTCGTGTGACCGACGTATCGAGGTTCGAGGAGTCGGATAAAGTCGGGTTTGTGCGCGGGGGGTCGCAACGCGGGGGGGGGGGGGGGGTGGGGGGGGGAAGAATCTCGGTGGGGAGGATGGCAGGGCACGAGGTTAGGGAGTCGGGCGAGAGGCCTTCGTGAGCAGCAACAAGGCGGGTGGGCATGTGGGTGGGGTGAGGGGGTGGCTATCAAGAGGGGTATGGGCTGGTGTGGGGGATGAGAATGATTTTATGGGTTTGTTACCAAAGCCTGCGGTGATGGTCTCCCATCGGCCGCCGTTGTGGCGTTCCAAAAGGGAGAGGAGGTTGTAGCGCGATGTTGTGGCAGTCATGTCTTAGGCCAGACATGGTGGGACAATTACCGGCTATGTGGCCGGTGCTGGTGAATTGGCCACACGTGGGGCAACGCATAGTGGGGTTGTGGGTGAGGACGCGGGTGATGTGTACGCCCCACATGAATTCTTGCTTGTGGGTGAATTGGGTGTTGGTGAGTGTGGTGTGTTTTTTGTGGAATGTGAAGTCGGCGCCGTATTCCTTGGCGCGGGCGAGGAGGGCTCCGTGCTTGGAGGTTTGTGATAGGGGTGTGTGTGTGTGTTTGGTGTTGTGTGTGCGTGCGTCTGTTTTGAGGTTGGTGTATATGCAGGGTATGGGCTCCCCTAGGGTTTGCGGTAAAAGTGTGTATGGCCAAGTCCAATGGCCTATCGACACGTCTGAACATGTGGTGTATGTTGTGTCGGTTGGGTGTCCGTCAGCAGCCTGGTTAGCTAGGGTGTCTGCGAGGCCATTGCCTAATAAGTGGTTGTGTGCTTTGATTTTGCCGAGGTGGGTGCGGATGCCTGAGGCGCAACGGGTCTTGAGTGTGTGTGTGTGATGGAGAGGAGTGTGTCGCGGTGGATGTTGTGGCGGTATGCAGATGGACAGTTTAAGTAGCTTTGTATGAGGCGGAGGGAGCACGCACTGTATGTAAGGAGGTGGATGTGGCCTAGTTGGAGGCCTATGTCGATGCTCGCTAATTCAGCGCGATTGATGGTGTGGGAGGGAGGGGTGGAGGTCACCAGAATTTCGATGCGGGTGTCCGAGGCGGGGTGGGTGGCGGCTGCTCCAAGAGGGGAGGGGCCTCCCTTCTTGGAGCCGTCTGTGTATACGAAGTCCTGCCAGTTCCAAGCAAGTTCTCCTCTTGTGGGGGAGTATGTTAGTTTCGTGCGTTCCGGGAGGGGATAAGTAAGGGGGTGAGTGGGGTTGAGGGGGGAGATGGTAGATGCCTGCGGAGTGGGGTGAGTAAGTTTCGAAGAGGTGTGGAGGTGGGATGGTGATGGTGGGGTTGGGAAGGTGTGTGTTGTATATTGACTCGAGTGTGTTGTGGAGGGCGGTCATGGCTGCGTGTGAGGGCAAGGCGGAGAGTGCGAGGGGGTTGGCGACGAGGTAAACATCGACCATCCTGCGTGTGCCGAACGGGGTGGGGGTGGGGTGGCATGTGTGTTGGTCGGGGGGTAGGAAGGTGTTTGTGTCGTTGGGAAGGGTGTAGAGGTGGTGGGTGTATGGGGAGGTGATGTGTTTGGAATGGCGGTATGGAGTGTGTTCCCAGCGGGAGAGTATGAGGATGGTGGAGCTGGGTGTGTGTGAGGCTGTGGAGTGGGCGTTGGTGATTGCGTGTTCCATGGCGCGGCGCATGCGTTCGTGGTCGTATTCCGGGTTGGCGATGTTGGTGCCGTGCCAGATGTGTGGGGTGTTGCTGCCGCTGGATGAGAGGACTATGTCTTCGGGGTAGAGTGAGTGGTAAGTGTGGGAGTGGAGTGATTCATTAAGGGTGTCGGAGTATAGTTCTGTCCGGATGCGGAATGTGGTGCATAGTGCTATGAGAAAGTCCTCCCGAGTGGCCCATCTCTTGCGTGTGGTGGTGGGGGGTGTGGGGGAGTGGATTTCTGAACGGAAGCCTAGGCGGGTGATGAGGTGGTAGACCTCCTCTTCCAACGAGCAGTTTGTGAGGTCGGGGCGGAAGAGTTGGAAGAGGTGTCGGGTGCGGGGGCCGGAGAGGATAGTGTCCGCGCGGCCGTCGGGGGTGCAAAGGATGGTGGTATCATGTAGTGTTGGGTGGGGATGTATGGTAAATGTGCCGGTGGGGAGCATGTCGAGGTCGGGGTGGATGGGGTCGTGGTTGAATGTGATGGGAGGGTGCGCCCATGGGGTGGGGTCCAGGGTCGGGAAGGATGGGTGGTTCGAGAATAGGCGCAAGATAATAGTGAGGTTACAATGACCACAAGCATGACAGATGGGCTGGTGGTGGTGACTAATCGAGTGATACAACAACGCGAAGCGCTCGCTGTAAGAAGGAGGGAGGGTAACTAGTCTAACCACGAGTGGTAGCTAGTCTACCAGTTGTGTACTAGGTACATCACTGAGATATGTGAACCTGGTAAGTGTTTTGGATTCACTTACAACACACCCCTGAAATCTGCTAAGGGATAAGTCTGTGCATGGGTCCAACGGCGCCCATCCTGACGGCGGTGTGTTTGGAGAGTGATGGACCAAGCAGTGGTTTGGTGAGGATGTCCGCTACCATCTGCGATGTTGGTAAGTACTTGAGACGGATTGTGCCATGTGCGACGTGGTCTTTGACGAAGTAGTATTTGATACAAATGTGTTTGGCTTTGTCGTTGACCAATGCGTTCTCAGAGTATGCAATGGTGCCTTGGTTGTCTTCCCGGATGGTGGTTGTGTCGGGGACATGGACACCCTGAATCTCGCCGAGCAAGTGGCGGATGTGAATGGCTTCGCGGGTGGCGTTAGCTGCCGAGTAATACTCGGCTTCGCAAGTACGTTGAACCACCCATGTTTGCTATCGGTTGCGATAGATGATGGCGTAGGTGCCCAATGTAACGATGTAGCCAAAGCGCGACTTGCGTTGTTTGGTGTCATTGCCCCATTCTGCATCTGCATAGCGTGATAGTTGCACGGAGTGGTCGGAACCTCCCTCCCCCCCCCCCCAACGTCATGCGCATGTGCAAGGTGCCTTTGAGATAGCGGAGGTCTTCTTGAGGGCATGTAGGTAGAGTTAATAGGGGTCGGACATGGCAGAGCCAAAGATGTTGAGTGTTGTGGAGATGTCAGGGCGAGAACATACGGCACCGTATTGGAGGCTGCCGAGTAGGCTGGGGTAAAGATCACGGGCAAGACCCACGAGTGGGACGAGTTTGGCCCGGCCAACCGTGGCAAGGAAGCTAGGGTCCATGGGCAGAGCGGACGGTGAGCAGTCCGTCATGCCATGTTTGTCAAGAACATCGGCGAGGTACTGGGATTGGTTGATGGAAATCGTACGGGCGGTGCGGTCACGGGTGGTGTGCATGCCCATGCTGTGTTGGAGGTAGCCAAGGTCCTTGGTTTTGAAGCGCGTGCCCATGGTATACTTGAATTGTGACCCCCATATAGAGTTGTTGCAAGCGAGGGGGAGGTCGTCGACATAGACGCCAATCATGACGAAGACCCCATCTTCGCAGAAGATGTAGATGCACGGGTCGGACTTGCACTGCGCCCACCCTTGGAGAAGGAGCCAGTCGCAAACGGAGTTCGATGAACTCGCGGGGGGTTGCGTAAGACCACAATGACAACGTTGGAGATGGCATACCTTGGAGTTTCCGTCCGAGAAACCCATAGGTTGACGTAGACATCCTCCTTGATGGGGCCGTATAAGAAGGCCGTTTCGATGTCCCGTCGGAAGAGGTCAAGGTCCTTGGCCGATGAGATGGCGAAAAGGATGCGAAGACTGGCCATACGGATGACATGGGAGAAGGTTTATGTGTAGTCAGCACCCTCTTATGTGTAGGCAACGAACCGGACTTTAAGCGGGGGACGTGTCCCAAGGTGGCTTGTCTTGACCTTGTGGATCCACATGTTGTTCACACGAAGACCATGGGGGGGGGGGGGTCGACGAGAGACAATGTGTCGTTGGATTGCAGTGAGTCGAACTCATGTCACATGGCCGTGCGCCACTGGGGGGCGTGGGGGCTGTGACAAGCGTCCGCAAAGGTAGGGGTGGTCGGTTCAAGACAGCTCTTAGCAGACATGAGAGCCATGTGTGTGAGTAATGGCGGGACATAGGGGCGATGTGTGGAGAGGGAAAGGAGGGTGTCTAGTGGGAAGAGTGGGACCACATCCTCAGGCGAGGGGACGACACCCTCGTCGTATGTTGCCCGAAAGGAATGGAGGGGCGGGCATGCGAGGGCAGCGACGTAGTCTGTCAAGGGAGCTGGGGGACGGCGATTGCGAGAGGGGCGAGTGATGTCCGGTGCTAGATGGGGGAAGGGCACGTCTAAGGACATGAAGGGGTACTTTTGTGGTGCATCGAAGCAAGGGGAGGGTGAGTTCGGGGACGAGCGGGACCCCGGGACATCTTCATGGAAGACAACGTGCACAAAAGTGGTTATGCGGCGTGTCGTGGGGTTGTAGATCCGATAACCAAGAGATAGTTCGGATAGCCAACGAAAACGCCACGGAACGATTTAGGATCCAGCTTACGTCGCTGGTTGTCATGGGTTTTAGCAAAGACACCGCATCCGAACACACGGAACGTCGTACCGTATGGGGTGACACATGTGAGAAGAGTGAGGGGGGAGGCCTCAAGTAGGGCCAACGGCTATGTTGAATGTGCGATTGCGCAGAAACACGACGATGTTGATAGCACATGACCACATGGTAGGAGAAAAGAACATGGAGTGCATCATTGCAGACGCACAATCGCGGAGCCTACGTCATGGCCGTTATCCTTTACCGAGCGTGTGAGCTGCGTACGGTGCAGAGAAATGTGTGCCGACACCAAGTTGTGCGCACACGGGCTGTGTCACCATACTCAAACACAGTATCACAGTCGAATTTGATGGCGAAGGCAAACACAGTTGAAGGAGCATGGTGTTTGGCGCGAATGTGCTTGATCTCCAAGAGGATGGCCATGAGGGAAGCGCGGGTTTCGTCCTTGGATTTCAGGAAACGCACCCACACGTAATGTGTGTGCTGGTCAATGACGAGCATGTGATAGCGAAGGCCACAAGGGGAAGGGACATTGACATGGCTCCAAATGTCGCAGGACATGTGCATGAGGGGGTGACAGTGGTTTCGTGCAAGCGGCTTTGTTGCGGGGAGCGGCGCGAGCTTTGTGCATAAGGCATGGAAGCACAAAGAGGTTATTTACAACAGACCCCATGGCAGGGACTGAGGCTACGCCATTGTAGTGCTGCAATTGTAAGCCATGCATGTGGAGGTGTCCTAGGCGCTTGCGCCAAAGCGTGGCGTCACACGAAGTGAGCATGGCACACGGGAGAGGTGTGTGGTTGCGAACGGGGGGAAGATGAGGGAGGGTGTAGATACCGTTCTCAATGGGCTTCAGGACTCTCATGCATGTTGGGACAATGAGTGTACAAATGTCACTATGCTAGTGCCCGTAGGGAAAGATATTTCATAGTTGCAGTGTTGTTGCAACCAATTGACACTTAGTAAGTGGCTTATGCCCTTAGAGGATCGCGAAATAAGGTCGGGAGTTTACAATGCAAAGATGTCGCGGGAAATGGAATTTCCAGATTGTAAGGGAATACGATTTCGAACCGTGCCACTGCCGTGAATGACAACACCAACACCGCCAACCGTGGACATATGTCTAGATGGAGAAAATGACAAATAATCAGTGCGATGAGCCGTGAGGTTGATAGAGCATGCAGAGATACGACCCAACAAGTGGACAAGGAAAGGGTGGCTGGATGAGGGGTGTTGATGAGGGCAACCGGATAGGAGGGGGGAGGACCAGATAGTCGGGTTCGAAGTCATTGACCTCCTCGACCTCCTCTGGTTCGGACGGGAAGTCCAGGGGGAGTCGGTATCCGTGACATTAGTGATGTTACTGAGGTGAGCAGTGGCGGTCTTCGGGCGGTTGAAGTAGATATGGAGATCATGAATTTTGTGGCGCTGCCGCTTGACAATTTTTGGCGCTGCAGTGACCTTGCAGTCAAAGCCACGGTGATTTTAACCGCCACAGCAGCTGTACCTCACGCTGACATGTCTGAGGGGGTGATTGGGGGGTAACATGGGAGGTTTGCCACCACCAACAACAAGAGAGCGGCGACGATGGGGTTGAGAATCAGCGAAAAAGGCAGAGACCGGAGTCGCGGAGCTGTCCACGACCGCCGCGGGCGTGTCCAAGTGACATGGGTGACGCAGGATTTGCTGCGATACCTCAACGCGAAAAGGGAGAGGGTGGGATCGACCGCGTTAACAATGCAATGTTTCGCCCGTCCATATGGTCCCTCCTGAGACATGCCAACCACCATGAAAAAACTGAGAAAATGCTCATGCATGACGACATGGCCGTCAACCATGAGGTTGGACTCGTTCAAGTCATCACACGCCTGCCGCATGTTGTGGACGAAATCAGAGAGAGATTTTTAGGCGTTGAACCCGTATGAGTTTATGGGCAAGGCGCATGGTGAGCGCGATGCTCTGGGAGTCCATGCGGTCACAGAGGGAGTGCCACGACGCGGGACCACGGTCAAGTTGTGAGGTGCGGACATTGTCGAGTGCTGGCGGGCGCGGCGGTTGTCGCCAGCACACTGCAACAACATGGTCTGAATGATGTCCTGAGATTTGGTGTGGATGACTGCACCGGACAAGTGCAACACCACTTGGTGAATGAGTGTCGGCAGTTTCATGCGCATAGAATTCAGGAAAGCAGCCTTCCAGCGCTTGACCGGTTGCATGACCGGCATGTCTAGCTTGACGTGGCGCATGCCGCAGTCGAGGTCGAGTCCCTCACACTCGAGTAGAGTGGCGAGGACCTGGTCGGGGTCGATAGTGAAGCGTCGTGGCTTCACATGGACCGGAGGGGGAACATGACATGTGTGATGGGGGTGTCCTAGACCATGGGTGACACATGTTGTTAGCGGGTGGGGCTGGGGCAAGAGCAAGAGCATGGGGCGGTGCCTCCAAGGAGGCGAGGCGGTTGTGGAACGCAAACAACTGCTCCATAGTAGTGCCCAACATGGCATGCGTCGTGGTTGTGTCTGAGGCCGTCTCCGACCCATCAGGATTGGTGGAGGGAGACATGTCCACGCTGCGACCACGGTCGCCACGACCATTGCGTTGAGGCGGGGTGGCGCTTTTTTAGGAGCCATGGGTGTACCGGGACAGTGGGAAAATCCTCTAACGGGTTGTACCTAACGGTGGGTTTTGTGAGACAGCATGACACCCGCCGACCCCTCGGCTTGATAGTGCCCCGGGGTGTCTTACACGCCCTTGCCGTAACCTCCACGTAAAATGGGGCACAATGTACCGTCGAGGAGACCCGTGGTTGGTGTCGAGTGCCGCTCACAACTGACGTGCACCATTTGTATGAGGTATTCACCCAACAAAATGCGCCCCCCTCCCGTGTTTGGACATGTGTGCAACATGTACCCACTGAGCGAGTGCGTTCAATGGGTGTAACCTGTCGGCTGGGTCGTCCGATGCTATCGAGCACGGAGGATGGTAGCGGGGCGGTCGTGTGCCGCCGCGTGAAGTATTGTACCATTCTGGGATGTGTGAGGGAAAAATGTAAGTCCGGCGGCGGCGCGATGTAGGGCGTCGGGGGGAAGTGTGGGGCCGTGTATGGCCGAAAAAGAAAATGTGTAACCTGTCTACGTGTATGTAGAGGGGCCCATAACCTATTGGTGCATGGTTCGAGAATAGAAGCAAGATAATAGTGAGGTTACAATGACCACCAACCTCACAGATGGTCTGGTGGTGGTGACTAATCGAGTGAGAAAGCAGCGCGAAGCGCTCGCTGTAAGAAGGAGGGAGGGTGACTAGTCTAACCACGAGTGGTAACTAGTCTATTGGCTGTATTGTGTACTTGGAACATCACTGAGATATCTATTCCTAGCAAGTGCTTTGGAGGTACGTACAACGTGACCATATGAATCGTTGTCGAGCTAACTTGGTACAAGTACCATCGTCTCGGCTGCGGCTGCGGCTGCAGCTGCGGCTACAAAGCGGAGACCGGGGACTTGTACATGTTGTTGTTCGTTCCGCGCTCGGAACGCGTCCGCAATTGCTTGCGTCGTAGTCCAAAAATTAGCTAAAAGCACCCGTACATATAATATCAAAGTCATAATATTTTCTAAACCTAAGAAATAAACCTCTTCCCATTGGTTGGCAACCGTCTCTCCGCAGGATCTCACCACCCGCACCCGTCCATAGGCGCGTTGTACTGTTGAGGAGGCACCCGAATGCGCTGAAATTCCCAGCAAAAGCAGCCGAGCCCCAAGTCTCGACATCGCGGGGTTCCGTGCGTCATGTAAGCTGCTTTTAGCTTCATATATGTGGTCGTCGCGATAGCGAGTTGGTTGGGATTGCACGCGTTTTTCGCAGGCATTACGCTCACGGTTTTCAGTTACCGCTACCTCCCATGCTTTTTTGATCGCATTACACACCATTTACGATATAGGGTAATATGCAATAACTGCTAATATCTGAGATTTCGGAATTGAGCCGGGAGTGGGGTTTATTTGTGGAATTAGCGAGCACGTGGTAGGGAGAGCGTGCCGGTAGCGGAGAGCGCAAAGGGGTGCAATTCGCCGGGCAAGTTTCCGATACTTGTCGGGACCGCATGAACGTAAACTACCTTCCGAGGAGCGCGGGATATCGAAAAATAATAACACTACTTGGCGAACATATTGTAGGAGGGACACGGCTCTAGGTGGAGGGTGTTCCGGCGAGTGGGCGCGTAGGCGTGATTTGTAAGCGTTTAATAGATAGATAACAAGGTTGCTGTCATGGGGGTGACATTGAGTGTATACAACCGCAATTAAACACCATTATCAACAACCTTCATGTGTAACAACTGTTTCATGTCGTTCTACTGGTACCATGGAACTATGCATCATCCATGATCGCCACGCCTTTGTTGCTGTTATAGTCGCAAAGGTCACATTGCATATTGTTGCTTCAATTCCTGCTTGATTATTTTGTTCTTACTGCACCTTGCATGTGTTGTTGCTGGCTTGCTGATGTTGCGGCATGCTAGTCCTCTTGCTCCAGCTTCTAGACATTTAATTATGGATGCTTATATTAGTATAGATGATGCAAGCTTCACACACACACACACACACGCGCGCGCGCGCGCGCACACACACACACACACACACACACACACACGCACACGCACACGCACACACACGCACACGCACACGCGCGCGTGCGTACACCTCCCCCCCCCAACACACACACACACACACACACACACACACACACACACACACACACACACACACACACACACACATGTACGCACGCACGCACTTGTATCAAAGACACGCCGACATGAGAAATATGCACGTAGTTTGTATCGTTGTTGCTACTGCTTCTACTTATGTAGCTATCGTTGTTCTTTATTATCTTATTATGCTTCAACTTCAATATATGCTATCGCTGCCATGTATGGCGGTTGTTGATGCACACAAAGTTAGGCTAGGGGATCAAGTGAATTTTGTCGATGCTGATGGTAATGATATCTTGAAATGTCGGTGTTCATGGCATTGATATCTTGGATTGTTGATTTGGATGGTATTGATACTTTGGGATGTTGACATCGATGGCAGTTTAAGCCGATATTATCGCCGATGTATCGATATTTGGAACAATATATCGATACATCGGGCTTTGATAATCAATACTTTCTAATTGTTTCATAACTGATGGCATTGTTACTAGCACTACTGCCACCGTGTTGATGTCGATCCCTGAACCTATCACATCGATGGCACCATGCGTGGGTGATTGTGATACTATCGACGATGTGTCGATGGCTCATCCCTAGCATTAACACACACAGAGGCACACACGCGCGCGCGCGCACGCACACACACACACACACCACACAAAGGGAGAGAGAGACACACATAAACACACACACACACAAACACAGGGAACAAGACGCGAAGGCCGGTCAATGGCCCGGCCGTCGACCATAACAAGGCCCCGGGAGCAGCGTAGATCGCTACATAACACATAGAGCCACCCACTCCCCTCCCTCCCCGCTACGAACAAGGAGGAGGGAGAGAGGGTAAGGAGCAGGCGGGGGCGACCTGCCTGGGCGCCGACGAGGTCCTCCGCCGACGAGGTCCGATCCGGGGGGGCGACAATTACATGACCCGTGATGAATAGCAGCGATTTATTTCCGCCGCCTCTTTCATACAGTAGGTACCCGTACCATCCGCCTTTCGTATCATCATATTATCATCAGTAAGCAGCGGGTCCGATCCCTACGGGTACGGTACCTGTACCAGCAGATAGCATCGTAAATCAGTATATTTTCTCGAAACGACGCCTATCTACGGCGACCTGCGATACTTTCTTTTTGCAGTCGACAGATGGGTCGCCGTCGACCAGGCGCGCATCTCGGCGTCGACCACAGCGAGGCACGCAGCGTCCCAACGCCTGCCCTTACCCATTTACGGATAAGTGAATAGCCCCCTCCTCCTTCGATCATGAGTTCGGATCAGAAAGATTCGGTGTTGAAGGAGGCGGCATGCGAGGATTTGGAGCTCGGCGTAGTCGTGGAGCGTGAGGAGAGCAACCTCGCTCCCGGCGACTCCCAACGGCGAGCCGAGGAGGAGGAAGCTGGGGGCGGAAAGCTGTTCAAGCGGACCCGGCAGATCGTCAAACCACCCAGCAGGATTCGGGTGGCTTTGAGGAAGCTCGATAATTACGCAGTGGTGAGACAGCCTGCTGCCCCCCGCTCCAGCTCTCCATACCCGCCCTTTTGGTTGAGCCTGCTCTGGAGACGCGTGCAGTGTTGCAGTAACTCTCGTCGGGGGCGACGGTTTGTACTATACAGGATGTGTCGCCGCCGAAGTTCGCCGGGGGAATCATTACTATCGTGATATGGCTGGCGACTATCGCTTACATCATTTGGACATTATATCAGTGGTTCACGCGACCAGTGGAGATTAATAACACCATCGAGTGGATGTCTGGGGGCGGTGCGTACGTGCGTGACTACCGCTGTGGCCTTGTCGTATTGGCGGATTGCTTGCTTGCTCCTGAACTCAAGCAGTTATGCAGGGCCGAGGTTACGCATGATCTACCGGCTTCAGCCCACATTTTTCGTTCATCCAAGTAGTGAATTAAGCCCACGTACGGCATGCAGGTCCCTTTCCTATGACTATGATATGCAGGTCAAAGACGGGGTGCTACATGAGCAACGTGTATAAGAACGACCCCGCCACGACGGGCGGCCTGACTGCCAACCCTGAACAAGAGCGCTGTATCTTCTTCGAGTACGGGAAGAACGTCACCGCAGACATCCTTTTCAGCATGGACCCCAAGTGAGCCGCCGATCCAATACGATTGATTTTAATCATCGCGCACGATCCCTGCCAGTGCTGAAGTGTAGGAAAGGAATAAATGTTCTGTTTGATTGTTTTTGTCGGATTGGCTAGAGTGTATCTACCGCCCGACACTAGCACTGACGGTTCACCTGCTGTGCTATGGCGTGTTGTTGCATGATGCAGTGATGGCGCGACTGTACTTTTCGACAACACGCAGACAGACGTTCCCGACTTCGGGATCCTCGTCTCCTCCACCGTCGTTTGCGGCTCGTTCCGCCCTCAGGACCCCTGCCTGGACGGCATCAAGTTCCGCAACGCTCCAGCCAGCAAGGGCATCGTCCTCTCGAATTTGGTTGTCACTGAGAATTTGACTGTCAGCGATGCTGGCCGGCATCGAAGGGAGTGGTTCGGTCTTGCGGTGAGTGCCGTCGCTAGCAGTTTCAGCTTGAGCTCGTTCACTACTTCGTCACTACTCTTCCAAATAGCGCCTACGAGGCGGGTAATTTTGTAGCCCACAGCATCATTAATCCCCACTGAATACGCAACCTCACGTCAGCTCAACCAAGAGGCAGCCACGCCGGACGTAGCATTCAGTGCGTGTGTGGATACAGTGGCAAATCTATCAGACGCCGGCAATTTTGTGCAGGTATGTGCTGTAAGCACGGGAGTATAGTTGGCTGTGCTCCATGATGAATAACTATCTGCATTCCGTATTTCCACTTTCATCTCATCCTACCCCCTCTTGTTTCGTGAGGAACGAATTCGCGCTGCTGAAGTGTAGTTGCTCCTGCCTTCAGACTCGCATTGTTCCGAATGTCAACTTTGTCACGAGCACTGTCACCCGCGCCAACAACTGGACTGACTTGTTTGGCATCATTGGAGGTATGGCATTTGCGCTGCGGGCTGTGGCATGTCACGCTATGGGGGCTCACATGCATCGACACTCGCTGCCCTCTCATCCCCTGGATCCAACTTGTATCAGGAAGTCTGTAAAGTCAGCAACCCCACTGACATTCGATGTGCTGCCAGGTGGTTACGAACTGTTCATTGCCGTCGGTGCGCTCATCCTCGTTACCTCCTTCAGCGAGGGCGGCTTCAACATAATGACCGTTTTTGCGGCGACTGGCTGATTGGAACTGGCATGAGCGGCGGCAGTCGCCAGCCTCGCTCTCTCACTTCAGTTTACTTGTTCAGAACGGCTGAGCCATAGTTTCTGCCTGGTGTCGTAAAACAATAGCTGTGCTATATCCTTGTCCTTGTTTACTTGGCTGCAAACGTAGGTAGAGCCATTACGGCCGAAGCTGAGAGTTGTGGCTTGCTTTTCAGGCTGTTGTTTGTGCAGAACAATAGATGTTTGGGGGACTAGAGCCCCTTACGTAGGTAGTAATACATATATGCGAAATAGATGACATGATATGGCATGGTGGTACTCATTTCATAGGCGTGCATCGTCCGATCATAATGACAAAGCAGCCCCTTTATGTCATCATTTAGGCCATAGCTCAGCTCTCCTACCCAGTGCACCGTGTGTGTGTGTGTGTGTGTGTGTGTGTGTGTGTGTGTGTGTGTGTGTGTGTGTGTGTGTGTGTGTGTGTGTGTGTGTGTGTGTGTGTGTGTGTGTGTGTGTGAGTGTGTGTGTGTGTATGTGTGCGTGTGTATGTTTGTGTACACGTCTGTGTGCGTGTGTGTGTGTAGGTTTTGAGGGGGTTAAACGATCTGGCTCATTCAGATTCCAGTGATTCCCCCCTCATTAACTGCACTCCATCCTCATTCACTATCATGCCTCTCTTTCAATTTTCTCCTCGACGTCCTATTGTTGGCGGGACAAGTTGATTCGTGCCCTGGGGGTTATCTTCGCCAACGACAATGGTTCCATCGTCGCGAAGCAGTGATCAGATGGGATGAAGAGAGCGGCCCAACGTTGGACGGGATAACAACTTGAATCATTGTCCAGGTGCTGCGGTTTTGGCATGGCTCAATTCGACGATTGCTTTCACATGCTGAAAGGGAGCGACTCGTAAAAATTCATCAGCATGGTGGTGATGCATTCAAAGATTAAACTGCATGTGCATATTTGCTTCGTGCTCAGAGCGGGTGAAGTCACCAGTGGATGTGTCTTGCCGCTTGCGCAGGTACTGATGGATCAGATTGGAATGTAATGGTATGGAAGATTGGAAGGTGGAGGGAAAATGTCAAGAGCTCCAGAAATCGCGCACTATTCATGTTGGTACTGGTCTTGCTGCCTTTTACTTGGCGGGAGCAGATGTGTGGAAAGGAGATTGGAATTGACTCTCCACACCTGATGGGTTCCGTGTGCATCCACAGGTAATCCACGGCCGGGGAAGTGAGAAGAGCTGTCGATATGAGGAGTTGGATTACAAGAAGAGCGGCATGAGCACGGACAGGAAAAATGAGCACGGAGGGGAACAAAAGGGAAAGGGTAGTGACAAGAGGATCACGGAATAGTTGTCGGTATGAGGAGCTGTCAAATCTGAGAGCAGCACAGGCATGTGTGTGCTCTGATTATCGTATGTGGTTGATTATGTGTGTATCACAGTTCAAACCATATCTTCAGCTTTAAAATTATCTTTAGCTTCAAAATTATATTTAGCTGTCTTGATTTTCATTCGCGGATGGTGGCAGAGTTCACCGAAGAACCGGCCTTAAACTCTTGATTTTCCTTGATGCATCAGCAAATGTTATATTACTGCAAAGAAATCGTTTTACTACGATTTACTACTAATCCTTTCGTCCCGTACTTTCTTCGCCTCCTCACACTCGCACAATAACTGGTGGCATGTGATATATTGCCGCTAAATGTCCGCGATTTATAATTTCTAGCTGTTTTGCCATATAAAAAACGTACAGACAGAAATAAATTGATTGTACAGAAAATAAAGCTATTCCTGGCCGCTGTTTCCGAATCTTCTCTTCCTAATTTTTTATTACTCCTGACTGCTGTCCCTGTAACGATTCGCCTCTATTTAACTTGAAATCAAATTCATGGCCCTTGTAATCGAGGGACCAACTATCCGTGGCTCCGCCGGGCTCCGAAATCATGTACAGATACGAGTACTGGCACGATGAGACGGCGGCGCTCCGTGATTAGGGAACCGACGCCAAAGCAGAAAGAAAAAAAAAGAAAAAAAGGGAACCGACAGGTGCGCGAAGGTTGCCAAGACTCTGATGATGTCGGTCGCAGTGGGTTATGGTAGGCTATTCGCTTGCGCGGAAGCTGGAGTCCACAAAACGAGAGCGAGCTACAAAGCCGCGATAGTCCCCGCGCACTTCCTCGAGGACTGGAAACCGCAGCTATGAGCGCCCCGGCTCCTTGTGAAACGCTGCGCTTCCCCGGGACAGAAGCGGGGCTGGTGAGTGGCGAGCCCGGCAGCTGATTGTCTGAGCATACCGCAACGTCGCCCAGAGACGTAACGGAAGAACCAATTTGCTGATTTGTGACCCTTATTGCCGCAGGCGAGGGTGCTGAACTCCTTGTTTAGTGCCGTTGCGGAGATTGCGGTGAGTAAAGTATTGCCCGGACAAACGTGTTACGCGTGGCACTGCGACGAAGCCATCAGTTTGTACCCTGCTGTCGCGTTATTGATGGTTTTTGGGGTTCGTGGATGAGAAGGGGATATTCGGTCTGGCGACCCAGGCTATCATCTGCGAGTTGCTCGCAGCGGTAATCCTCGTCGTGGTGGCTTTCGGCAGGTGACTCTGAGGTCCGTCGGCGGGGAAGCCGTCGACGCCGGTGATGACGGCTCATCAGGTGTGAATGCCTTTGGAGATCGGCAGCTTAAGGCTGACGTCGCGGCAGACACGGTGTTATTTCAAAAGCTGCGGGAGTGCGGGGCAGTGGAGACCGCAAGCAGCGAAGAAAATACCGCCATGGTTCCCATGGGTGGCAGCGGCTACTCGGTAAGACGACTGTCTTGCGTAGGCCAAAAGCAACTCGACGAGGTCGCTCACTTTTCCTGTCGGTGACTTCGTCGGACGCCCCGATGTTGCCAGGTGGCTTTCGACCCAGTGGATGGGAGCAGCATATACCCCGCCAACTGGTCCGTGGGCACAATTTTCGGCATTTGGCCCGGTGCGTATGGTCAGCGGTGTCGAGACCCCCTACCTTGTGCTTGTGCGACTGTTGTGCTGCTGCTGCTGCCTAGTGGCAGCTGTCATTTAATTTAAAGCCCGGGAATGAACATTGAAGCGACACCTGAAGTCGTCAGCGGTATGTCAGCGTAGGTGGGCAGCTTCTCGGACGGTGTGGGCAAGACCAAGTGGCTGCTGGCTTCAGTGTCTTTGGGCCGCGAACCGTCATTGTCATCGCGAGGCCGAGCGGAAGCGCAGGTATTTGATTTTGACAAACTTGGAAACCATCACTGTCCGCACTCACACGCGTATCTTTGTCACTCTCACGCACCGTTGAGCCCACTTGCGGCAGGTGGGGTGACCATGGCCTGCAAATGCATGCGCAGGAGGCGAGCCGGTGGTGGAGGAGTACACTCTGTTCGGCACTCAGTGGACGCGCACGTGCGACCACTTGCGAATCCCAGCAAACAAGAAAACCTTTGCACCCGCCAATCTGCGAGCTGCGAGCGACAACAGCGCCTACCATGACCTCATGCTGGCATGGATGGCAGACAAGTACAGCCTGCGATACTCTGGTGGCCTCGTTCCTGATGTTTATCACATTTTTGCAAAGGTTGCCTCCACCCCCCTCTCACGGCCACCATATGTGCACCACTCTCATGACTTCGCATTCCAATGAAGCGTGTTCGGTGCTTGTGCTGTTGCTCAGGGTGGGGGTGTGTTTTGCAACCCCGTGTCGCCCAGCGCACCCGCGAAGCTGCGGTTGCTGTATGAGGTGGCACCCTTGGCGTTTGTGGTGGAGGCGGCAGGTGGCGCGTCGCACAACGGCAGCGGCTCTGCCCTGCTCATGCACATCTCCAGTGCCGAGGTTCGTAGCCAGGTGGCGTTGGGATCCAGGGCAGAGGTGGATAGGTGCCTCCCAGCCCTCAAACTAGGCGATACCTCGTAGGGAGGGCCACTTCTCAATTACAAAAAGTTGCTTGCAAATTGTGAACGACATTATTGTGTCACCAACAATCTTCATTCACCTCAGCGCTCGCTGCTGTTCACTTCCAACACTCCAAGCACGACCCACCTGCGATGAAAACAGCGTGGATGAGTCACATACGTGAGCAGCTGCGGCAGCTCGCCGCTTTCCTCAGAGTGTAACCACGCTTGTGTGTGATTCCGATATGTCTGGGCAAACTATGAGCTGATTCCATTGATGGCACATTTCCTTAATTTTTTTGGCGGCGTACTGCGCTGGTGCTATCAGTTTCGTCATATCCTACAGGGTTAAGAGTCGAGAGCCGAGGGTCTTGTCACAGCTGAGGAGCGACGGGTGCAGCTTTAATACCGCTCTTCATCCAGAGACAAATCTGCATTTATGAGCTGCATGTTCTCTTGTTGATCCCCCAAATACACCTGAGGTGGCAACCCCACCGCTGCTGCCGACGCCAACAACAGCGGAAGGAAAAGAGCTTGGTGCAGAAGGGAGATGGAGAGGCTAGAGGGAGATGGGGAATTATGGGGGCTTTCTTCTCTGCTGCTGACTCCCAAAGTGATTTTTTTTTCGTTTTTGGAAACGGACGCAAGTAATGTGAGGCTACCGTCTCATCACGATGCGGCAAAAGTGAAATGCGACGTGGCCCCTGAGACACCAACACGAAAGGCCACACGCACGCCTTACTATGGGGCCGCATTACGCAAAGGTTCGCAAAACACCTGAGGGAGGTCCATGCGAGGCTCGTGCATGCACTCTCCGCTGAAAATCAGGAATGGGCGCGAAAGAAAGCATTCTGACGGAAGCGAGGGTCATAAAGCTAGCAACGTCAGTGTTATTAGCATGTCAGCCACATCAGAGAGGGCTGAAAAGCAGCCCAAGAATAAAACGGCGAAATAAATACCAAGGGCAAACCTTCCACGGCCCGTCTACATCGGCGACGAAAAGCCCGGCAAGAAAGGGCTGCCCAGACCGCTCTACTCTGCGTCACTTGCATCTCACACGGACTGTGAAGGAGGGGGAAAGGGGGGTAAGGGGGGTAGCAGTGGCCGAAAAAAACTTTCGCATAGCAGCGGTAGACGTTCAAGGCAGTGCCTTGCCGGTGCGTGTTTGAGTGCGTGAGGTAGAGCCCGCGCCTGGTTGACTTGCCTGACTACTTTCCAGGCATGGGGGCTGACTGGAATGCAGTTGCTTGGCAGTTATGATAACTACTGATACGAAGAGTTGTGCTCTGGCAATACATGGAGTTCCGAATATGACTTGAGAAACCCGTGGACATTTACTTTTGCTTCCCGTCGGTGAGTAACGAGGCTCGTTGACTGAAATGAACAATCATCAAACAAACGGCGGAAAGTGTGTAGCAAAAAAGTGCGGCATGCATTTCATTTGCGGCAAGTTTGCATAACCTCAGTTACGAGACGACATTTATAATTTGCTTCATACACACGAATCACCGATGACTTATTTGAGCAACCGCACATGCGCTTTTGGGGGACTAGCAGCAACATTGCGGCGAGCAGTCAAATGATGGCGGTGCCGCGAGAGGTTTTTCGCATCGCCTTGTTGCTAAATGTGTGCGCTCGCATTGGTGATATATACGTGCACACTCCACCTCCATTTGTTCATTTTCCTATGCGTTCCGATGAACTCGGCCTATTTCCTCTTCTGTTGGGAGTAATAGCAAGGGACCCGGCCCACACAGCGAGCTGAACTGCCATGTCGCTCCCAAGGCAACACGAGGGGATTTACGTTAACTTTGAGTTTGTTTTTAACCACAACCTTTGGATGTGTGTTTAACTCTTCACATTCAGGATTACCCAAACGGAAGGGCAAAGTAAACACAATGACAAAGAATGAGCCACGCTCAACCGCGTAATCATAAAGGTTGTCTCAAAAATAACTTGCGTGCCACAACAGTCGCGCCAAAGCAATCCCTGCACTCGCCTGTTGAAGTCTCATAATTGACAAGCTAATGTAATTGACAAACTAAAATGTAATCCAATTGCTTCCTTTATGGTGTTGTCGGTATGTAATTGAAAATTTCTTACAAGAAAAAGCAGTGGAGGTGTTGTCGTTACGTAAAAACATCGGTATGTACAGTTGTATGTACGGGTACACCGTACCTGTATGAATCGCCGCAAAATGTACGGGACGCGATGGCAGATCCACGATTGGGATGCGCTGTCCGCCAGGCTGTCTGTGGCTTGGACCGGCGAACCCGCGAGCTTCCCGCGAGCTTCACCCGGAACGCCTCTTTTAAAAAGAGCATAGATACCGCCTACGTGGGTCCAAGGTCGCTGAAGGAGACTGTCATTGCCCACCCTATCTATAGGGAAGAGTTTGCAGGTCGCGTAGACCGGAGTTGCGACGTTGGTTGCAAACCCTCGTCACGGCCTCGTTTTCTGCCGAAGTTATTCCGCGAGTACAAGATGGGGCGCGTAGTGGCGATGCGCTCGCTTGCCAGCGCCCGTCCTGGAAGGGTCTCGCCTTCCATCTCCCGCCGGTCGCTCATCCACACCTCGTCCATCACCTTGGTGCCATCTGTCGGCTGGGGTTCCCGCTTACGCGCTCCCCGCGCCAGGACCTCACACTTGCCACGCAACAATAAGGTTGGGTGCCGGATAGATATATACCCCCACCCCCGCTTTCGGACGATAGTGTAAGGCGGGGGAAAAACTGTAAACCTTAAAAAGGCTTAATTAAAACATAACACAGCAGCAAATCTTCATAATCCATACGAATGGTTTAAGGCCTAAAAGACTAAGTAACGTTGCTTTTGTATGTCGCAGAGCTATCGACTGTTTCCAGTCTCGCTAGTTTCCGAAACCATCTCGACGACTCGACCTGCCGTGAATAATCACTCTTCGGAAAACGCTCTCACTATGATATTACAGTGTCAAGCAGTCGACAATACAAACCAAAGGGATTGTAAATGTAATTGTAGCTGATGCTAACAGGGCTCGGCGTAAGCTCGCGTGTGCTGTACAGGTGGTTGCCGCTGCCGCGAGCGGGCCCGGACCTGGTGCTAGCGACAAGGCGAAGGAAATCATGGGCAACTTGACGAGCGCGATGGGCAAGGCGAAGGAGTTCAAGTTAGACTTCGGCATCACCAGCCTGCTGCAGTACAACTTCGCTGCGCAGCTGGCGCTGACGGTGGTCTCATGGGCGGTGATGTTCGCGACGCTCCATCACGGGGTGTCGGCCGGCCACAGCGTCATCACCTTCCCGATCCTTTGCAACCTGGTCGCGGTGCTACTCGGCGCGTTCAGCGTTTGGATGTCATTCACCTACTTCATGAAGGTATTAC